>JAQFZW010000088.1:0-123097 GCA_034687055.1 Heteromurus nitidus | reverse complement strand
CCTATTTAAATTAGACATATTGCTGTAGCCAAAATACTTGTAGCCTAAAAGCTTTTCGATAGCATGCAGGTATCCCGACTGTATAACATCGGGAAAATTTGAGAGATGCACTACGGATTGAATTGCAAGCATTTAGTTGATTACCTTTGCGTGCGCATTCATAATGTTTAATTGTCTATCTATGTCTCCTGATTAATTATTAATTACTTACTAATGCTATTATGATTGTGATTAGTATGTTCAAGTATGTTGACGATGTGTGTGAATCTTGACAGGGCACGCGACAAACACGTGGTATTATGTAAACTATTGCATATGACGTCACTCGTTAAAACCATGTTTTTTTATGCACACTAACTTAAATGCAGATTGATAGTATATCAACCTGCATTTAAATTTCAATCAAGTATCAATTTGATACCTATGTTGAACGCCTTGGGCTGAAGGTTAGTTATATATTTTGTAGTGCTTAGCTCATGTTTTGTTGTATGTTTAACTCAATTTGCGAGGAAAGGAAAATTTGTGGACTGCATGCATATCTTAAGGCCTTTGTAATACATGCTTATCTGCTGAAACTAATAAATTCCAATTTAACTTGCATAACGTCAGTTTACATGAGCCCTCATGTCAATATGTGAAATGCGCCGGAGAGATTGCAAACGATGCGTTGGGAAAATGGCGAAATGCAAATGGATGAAATAAATATTCTTCGAAATTACTTGCGTATATAATAGACACGTAGTCGGCAAACCACTTAGTATTTAGTTTAATGATATTTCGGTTACATATTGTACATTACGTTTGAATAATATATTATTACAGGCTACGCGCAACATTTCATTCGTCTAGTGGACTATATTTTGGGACTAGATAAGTTTTGATAAAGAATAATCCTTCTGGTTCTCACATTTAAGAAATAATACTTAATTAGTTAGGGCTGAGTATTTAAATAGCGAAAGAGTGCTTTTAGTTGTGACTGTTTCTGTCGCGAAAGGGTGAACTTCCAATATAAATTTGATGATCACAATTAAAAGCCCCTTTTACTATTTATGTAATCAGCGATAACCTTTCTTCATAATTGTACAGCTTTTTAGGGATCTTAGGTTTATACTGAGACACACATAACTCAGTACGATAAAGTAGACTTATGTAACATTCATCGCAAATTTTAAGATTACAAGTACACATCACGGTTACTTATTCCCCATTTTACCTATATAATATTTTGTATCTATAATTACCGGCTCTTATTTTGGGATGATAGCTAGAGATAGGTTGGATTGTTTAACTATTTCGATTTTGTATATAACAGTGCAATCCAAACCAATTTATGTACTTACCTATTATATTGTATTGAAATTGTAACATACAGTTTGGTTTACACAGAGATTGTAAAATGCGCTTAATACTACTGAGAACTTCTCCTTTCTTCATCAATTATTTTCATATGCACATCATATATTATGTTATATATTTCACGTCTAAAAAATTAGATTATGACACCCCAGTACGTTAGACTGCTATTTAAAAACAGATCACCATGTTGGATTAGTGCTTCCATTGACACAGTGATTGGACAAGATGGAACTGCTTATATACTTTACTTACATCTAAAGTTACAAATAGTACACAGTATATACAAGAGCGGAGTTATGAAAATGATGGCTTTCTTCGAAATTATTAGGTTACTATTTGCCAAACTAATATATTTGCAAATGAAGGTGAAACTAATTACATCCATGCATACAGGGTAATGTCTCTTGAGTTGGGTTCGGATTCCAAATAGAGCATAACTAAACATAAACTACTAAAATGGGCTGGTGTGGCTTAATCCTTGATTTTAGGTTTTCGTCGAGTACTCAATTTTTGTCAATACTGCGGATTAGCATTGGAATCTACATCGCTGAGCCAGGACGCTGGTGACGAAGGGTACTCCTGGTAAGGACCATTCGGATGGTTTGGTACTGGTCCAATATCTCCACCTGCTCCAACAGGAGATGACGAAAGCACAGGATTCCCTCCCCCGCTACCACCTTGTTTTTACAAAAGAATCAAAAGGGTTTCGGTTAGACACTGAAGTTTGTAGAAACATACATACCAACAATAAATGAATCAAACTGAACACCTACTCAATGGGGGATACACCGGAATTCCATCCGGTGTAAAGTGTGGAAAATGATGAATTGACCCTCCTCCAACCCCACTACCACTTCCTTCATGGCCTCCAACCGCATAAGGGGAACCGGAACCTGCGTAAGTCCCATGTTGGCTTGGCGTTTGAGGACCTCCGATTTCAGGCATGTCTACGAAACCGTCGTTGCTGCTCAGATCACCTTTAAATCACAATTCAAATGCATACGAATAAATATGTGGAGTTGAATAGTTGAAATATTTGAAATGACGATTTTTTGTTCAAGAAAATATATTGAATTCAGCAATTCGGGAGAAAGTTTAACATGACATCATGACTTGCATGCATGATGCTCAAAATATGTGCAAGTAACTCTTCTCGTCAAAAATATGGCATATCATTAAAGAGATTCAGTAGGTATGTTCAGATGTTAACGCACCAAGTGTAAATATGTAGCAGTCATAAAAGGGAAAATTGAAAGTGAAAGCTGCGATGTGCGATGGAAAGCTAGGGAGAGGGTATATGTGCACATCTTTGTTATAATGTGGAAGGTTGAATTTATGCACTCCATTTTCTATCTTGCATATAATACAACCCTGTTTTTGGACTAGTGTCGTACACTTCCCCGCATCGCATACATTTTCCATTTTCTCCTTTTCATGAATAATTCAACAGATTCACTCATAACCGACACTTCTTATTCAACATTACCGTCCTATTACCCATGTGGCAAATGAAATACTGCCTGCACTTTCGTCAGAAACCGAGCCATATTTTATTTTTCCCTTGGATGAACTAGCGTCATGTGTAGGCTTATCTTTAGGACAATAACCAAGTTCGGAGAAGGGAAGTTTACGAAACCGACATGCGTTTTAATTTTGTCGTTTCTGTCTACAGTTGTATTTCAACAACCAGTATACTTAATGGTGCAGGCTTTGAGCCTTACAAATTCTACAACCATATGCATACGTACCTATCATGCAAATATAACTCTTCTCGCTGTCTTTAACTTTCTAGTCCTTCCCTTTTATTCAGGTTGATATAATGTGTAATCTGGGTGAATCCAATACGCACGTATTGTTGTTCACGTGGATTATTATTATTACAGTGCGTATGAGTTGGGGAATAAATGTCAGCGATGAGCGAAGTAAAAGTAAACCTCACCGACAACATGTTTACATTGAATTCACGTGATTCACTAATCCAGACGGGGGAAGGGTTTCCGGCCTTCGAAACAAATTAATTCCAGCAAATTGTTCAATTTATATAATTTATATGAATGTTAAAACTGTTTTTGTTCGACATTTTCACAAGTTAGGTGACGTGTATGACCAAAACCGTCGCAATATCACAATGCCCCACCAAGTATTTATAGAAGTAAGGCATTATTGTATTGTAGAGTTTATACAATGGTAACGTGGCCTAGTTTGTTTTGTGACGCCAGGGCAGAAATATATTTGTAAAATGTCTGCATATATGAAATTTTCATCGCAATACATTTCCTCCATTAATGTTAAAAATGTTTACTTGCCCTCTTTCTAAACAACGTGTGGAGTGAAAGCACAAATTGAACTTGTTTACTTCACACATGGCTTGTGTGGGGCATATATCTTGGAATCTTGGTGTATATCTGCTGAGTGCCACTTGCGAGTATTAGGAAAAGGACGTTACACAATCATTTTATTCATGAACACACTTGTCATATTCATAGAATTCAGTATAACAACAGAAGTCACTTACTATGATTAAATCCCGATTCGGAGTCGCTCTTGTCCCCACTATCTTTAATCATGTCCGACTTTCCTTCGGATCGACTGCCTTTTAGGCTTCTAAAGTACTGACCCCAGCGCGTCCTTCCAGCGTCCTTCTTCAGCCGCTTTTCTTTTGCTCTCCTGTGAAAAGTACGCACAAAAATAAGCATGCATTTAGCAAAATTGGTGTAAAGAATAACATCTTTTACATGTAATAACATAACATGTTTTAGTATCAACATACTAAAACTGAATTCAAGCACTGAGGTATTGGATATATGCCACTGCTGAAATAGAATAAATCGTCTGTGATGTCTGGAAAATATTTCTTACAGCGGTGTTTGTGGAACCTAAACATGACCTAGCTAAAATAACTGCATGTATTTTTCCATCTGCGTTTGTTGTCAACAAAGTCTTGAAATCACTAGCTTTTAGTCCTTCATAATACGTTGATAATATTGTTACTTGCTGAATGTCTTCGCTATCATCTATTCCCTTGTTGGATGCCAGGATAGTATGAATGACAAAACGATCAAACTATTAATTTATTGATAAGATTTATTTATCTTAAAAATTTATATGTACGTATGTACATGTATTTTAATATTTATATCACGGTTAAGTGTTTAAGCTCGAAGTTTTTCTCATCGCAGGCGTTATAGCAAAGTCAACCGCAAGTCAACGAAATAAAATGTTCAGATATCATACTGCAATTATATTTCGGCTAGAGATAAAATACATACATTAAATGGAAAACTCTGAATGCACAAAATGCTCATGAATGTGTAAAGTAGATATTCCTTCCACATCTGTATTTAAACCGCTCTTATTCATGACCCACCCATGTACAAAGAGCAATTTCCAAAGTTTTAAACTTTAAAACTTTTCAAAACTTACTGTTTCCTTTATATAAGTATGCATGTAAATGGAAAGTCAAAAGTTCTTGTATCCATCTGTTTTGCCTCTTTTAGCCCTTACAATGGTACTTATTCGTATTCAGTATCCACTTTCGCCTTTTCCCTTCAGAAACAACTTTGCAGGGAACTACATACGTTTTTGCCAACATTTCTTTAAAGTGGCAGCTACACCATTACGAATATACGCTTTCAAGAAAACGAGTTCCAAAACCTTGCAAGTTACTAACGGCAGAGAAGCATCGTACAAAGTACATTTTTCTGTTGTTTGTGATTTCATTTTCAAGTATATTCGACTAAAGAATATATATCTCTGCAGACTCCTATACGTATACTGCGTTGCAATACTAGTACTACTTAACATGTACGTATTCTAGTTCAACATTTATATCGTACGAACTTCCAAGTTTTTAGTTATTTCAATACTACGCATTGGATTGATGGTTATAGCTTTGGTATCGTACGGAAGTATCATATATGAAAGTGCCTTAGGAATATGTCAAAAACTTTCACCAGACACGAACAAAAATGTATTCAAATTTCTGGATAGATACGGTAGCACGTAGCTCGATGCATAAAATGCCAAAATGTGGTATCATCCTCACAGTCAAAAGATGAGAACATTTCCCTTCTTTGTTCTTTACTTTTCATAATGGCAGAAGGAGAAATAAAGAAGTCCTAGTTCTAAGATCCCTCTGAATTTTTACTATCCTTCGCCTTACCTAATAGATATACATACATGCGTACATTTAACATTTTATCATGCAGCTTCTCTCCTTTCTTCTCGAACCCTCGCTTGGTTACTTTTTCCCCTTCGTTGGAAAATACCAACACCCTCCGTCATTATAAGCCTTCCTCTCATTTTTTTCTTCTATTCCACTCTGGATTGTAAAGCGTAAGGAATGAAAATATATAGCCATATACGAAGAGGCGCAGAATAAAATAAATATGAGAATCCTTTTGGTGGAAGAAAAGAAAAATCGAGAGGAGAAAGGATAGGATTCTACGAACGAGGATTGGGGAAGTGAGACTTTATGGTTTCATAGAACAAGATGAACGTACGCTTTACGGTATGGGTTCTGCTACTCACCAGATAAGCCATACTATATGCTTGTTTCCTGCTACTGAAATAACTAATGTTTGGAAGTCTAGCTCATTTCAACACGTTTACACTTACAAGAAATGACGAGGATACCAAAATAAGATATTAAATGTACAAAAATACTTTTAATAGGAATTCTTTAAATACTGGCTTCATACACGGCCTCCAATGTAGGGATAACAAATAATATGACACTGAAGAAAATCACTATTTAACCCGAAGATTCACAAATCAATTATCACAGAATCTATAAGGCAAATACGTAATTCACAGATATTGGCAAAAGCATATACAGCGACAAGTAAGTTTTCTCTTCTATCGTATTTGACACAAAATTTGTTATGCGATGAATTCATTGGTGAAGTGAAAAATTGACTTTCACAAGGTTTGGATGCGAATTGGTTTGTGCTTATCATGTTTTTATCCACAGATTGACTAATTCAATGTGGGGACCAGGAATTCGTCAATTATTTTTTCCATTTAGGGTATTCATGCTCGTAACAGAGTAGCAGTCAGAATTTTTTTTGCCATAGGTTTAGGTTTCACTTCATCGGGGCAATTTTTCACTTGGATAAATTCCAGATTAAAATGTTGAACAAGTTCAAGAATATGGTAAAAAGAGAAATAAAAGCAAAACAAAGTATGCACACTTAACGTATGTGTGCATTGTAATCCACCAGGGAGAAAAGTAGCATCGACTGCAAATTTCACGTCTAATAAACACTTGAAAAATTCAACAGAGACGATATGGATAGAATTGAAAGGGAGCAAAAGTTTAGAGAATTGAGAAAGAGCACACGAGGAGCATTAGCAGCACACTATCATCTCTCATCACATTAGTTGTGCTCAATGTATCACTTGGCTCATTTTACCAGAGAGGAGAGAAGGGCAAGCAGTTTTAAGCAGTGCGCTCGTATTGAAGAAGGCAATAAAATAAAGGAACTATCTGTGTACTTTGCAAGTGCAGAGAAAACAGACAGTGGTGAAGTGAATGCAGGAGCAAAAGGGAGGATCGTTTTTGGTTTTTTGTCAGACGAGAATCCACAATCAGCGAAATCTTCGAAAAAAACGGAACTGTTGGGTGATGTGGCAGTGGTAAAAGAGCCGTGCACGCTCTAAGGCATAAAGGGCAGCTGTGGGTGAGTGGAGAGAGAGAGCTGCTGCTTTGGGATCATGAACAGGCATACGTCTACGTAGCGGAACCCTAGTCAATTCAATTCTTCCACTTGAGTCACTGGATCACATCCCAAATGTTTATGGTGGGTAAACAGAGCCCATTTTTATTATTGACGAGGACGTGGACGACGATGATGATCATCGTCATTATCATCGACTCCGAGATACAAAACTTCGGGTTTCAGTTTCCTGCTTTTTTGGTCACTACTTCACACAGCATCACAGCACTCCGGCAGGAGGATGGAGGATATGTATATGCTTTCCCTGAGCAAACATAGCTCTTTGGATATGAAACACTCATGCACTCTCATTTCAGTAGTAAGGGCTCCTTTCAAACATCAAAATGTGATGTGCTGTTTTCGACTGACCGGAAAGGCTATACATAAGTATGTCCATTTCTATGAAGCCTTACATAGCTTAGGTCAGCGAGGAGAAGAAAAGCAAACTGAAACTAACTGTTGAAGATTTTTTCACTCTCTCTCTCTCTCTTCATTTCTCTTCTCGAATTTCTAGTCTCAGCTAGTTTTTTTCGTACTTGACGTGCTTCTCCTCACTACAGCATATATGTGTTGATATACGCGAAAGGGAACTAGCATTTTCTCTTTTTTTATACGAAAAACTTGTTTCAATATTTGAGGGCTACATTTGTTTCGACCAGAGGAGAGAGCCTGAGCACACAAAATGATCTCGGATCATAAAGGCTTCAAACAGCAAACAAAACGATAAAAAGAAATGTGGAGCCAAGGGTTTCCCTTGGCTGAAAGTGTCTTTTTCGCTGTTGCAGAGAGCGACTCTCATTCTCCTCATGTGTGTGTACTGTGTACATACGTAATAAGTATAATATACTTTCCTAGAAATTAACCTTCTCCTATACAAAGTCAGTGGATGCTCAGATAAATAGATATTTTGTATTGGGATAAATGTAGGATTGTGTAAGAAAAGAACTCACTTTGTCCTTGTGCATTATTTGTCTCTTTCCAGCGAAAAAAAACCAACCTTAGCCATCCATGGCTTTAGGTAACATATTTACTTCGAGAGTAGTAATGCAATAAAAGCGATTGGAGCTGTTAAGAGTTTTTGGGTGATTAATTGGCCCATTAGAAGGCTAACCATGGCTTTACCAGGAGAAAAAATGCATTTATGCACAGTACACATGGCACTTTTGTCCAAGGAAAAAGTCTCTCTCTCTCTCTCTACGTATCTATCCTGTTGGGAGCTAAACTATAAAGCGAAATAATGCATGCTATTCCCTCGTCGTAATGTTGCAGTAAATACTTCTGATGAACTCTCTATATAATCTATAATATTGTACTATGAAAAGGGGACTATTTATATAAGTACTTGTGCGACCACGTCTTCGTTTCCTTTTCTTCTTTTGCTCGTGCGACGCGACGTGTTGTGTTATGTGAGCCCTAAAAAAGAAGTTTGATAGCCATATTATGTCAGTCAGTCAGTCACTGTCTCTCTGTCACGGGAATTTGGTTCGCCACTGCTGTATCATAGTAAATTTAATGCACCACCGTAACTTTGATGTGATGTGTAATGTAATGTATAGGTGTATCTTTTGGAGGAACGAAAACTATACACATTTATTCCAAGTATCTTCCTTTCTCCGTCCTCTGAAGCGAAAGGGAAGTTTTATATACATACATCATTCTACTCTGTCCCTTCTTTTGACTTTGTTGAATACCTCCCGAGAGAAAAAAAAGTTTACGTGCCAAACTTTAAGACCAGAAGGCTTACACACTCTGTCAAACACTGACGCATCGTCATCATCATCATAACTTTGAGAGCACTATGTGAGCGGAGAGTGCCATGCTTGACATAAAGGGCTGAATAAAGTTGCAATGCACACGTATATAAAATGCGATGTGAAATGTGTGTTTCAATAAGCGATACACTGTTAATGCATTGGATGTTGGAGGCACTTGTAAACTAGGTGCATATATGGATGTTGCTCCGATATAACTGGGAAACGAGTTGAATTGGGGCGTTGTGAGATTTTTCGTGAATCTAACCACCTAACCATTAGTGAGGATGTAATTATGGGAGAGAAAAATAGACTCAATATTTTGCTTACCTATTCTGAAACCAAACTTGGACAACTCTCATATCCAGACCAGTATCTTGTGATAACTGCTCCCGAACATGGCGTGCTGGCTTCGGACTAGCATTGTAAGCGCTTTTTAAGGTTTCCAGTTGTTTCGCTGTGATCGTTGTGCGAGGTCGCTTGTTTGGAGTGTCGCCACCGGAATCCGAACATCCATTCCCATCTACAACATTTTGTAATGCTTCAATAAGAAAATATTATTTGCTATAGTCAATGTTAAAATGGCATAAAAATCATGTGTGAAACTTAGTTTTTAGAGAAAGATGCATTGTTGTGATGTGATTTCTGCTAACCTTTACCTTTGGCTTTCGCCGTTTCATAATCCGTTTTGCAAACTAATTTCTTATCTTCCATTAAATAGAATTCGTCCCCAGTATTGAGTTGTCTACTGCAAAGAATGCACACGAAGCATTGAAGATGATACACGTTGTCTTGAGCCCTACGTACTACTTGATTTGGAGGAATCCCTTGCTCGCAGCCTGCACATCTTGTTCCAAATCTTCTGAAAATGATGACACATAAATACAACATGTTGACATTAATAAATACATCAACGTCATCAGAAACTGGGTGTTGTTAGCATAGTCCAAAAATGAATAAAACAGAACAGTACAAATGCTCGAAAATTAATAAACTATAATCAAGCATATTCATATGGGCATAGTGTAATTAAATAGAGATATTCATATATTGAATAAAGAGAGTACAATAAACATCCAAAATTTACTTCGAACTGTGTGGAATGGCATACTTGAAAAAATCCTCTTTGCAGAACAGTTGTCCATTCTTGAGAAAGCACTTGTCAGCCAAAGTGGCTTCACACTCAACACACTTGAGGCAGCGTGAATGCCATGTTCGATCCACGACTTTCAGAATAAATCGATCTAAGATCATCCCTTCACAACCGGCACACCTTGGGATTGTCGCTAGAAAGAAGAGAGAACGAAAGATAAGACAAATCCATTAATAATATTCTCCGAAGAACTTCTCGTCCCAAATATTACATTAATGCCTCTTCACACGTGAAACACATCACACCCAAAAATATATTATTCATGTTTCACTAAAGTATACGCTTCTGCTCTAAAATATGCGGCTTTACTTGTTATGCCCATTCTGCATTGATGACACCAATACTAATGCCACGGAAGTTCCCTTTGCTCAAGTTACGAAAACACTTTCAAAATCACAAACCACTTTATTTTTGCACACTTGTAAAATTTTACGGACAAGTTATAGCTCAGTCCTAATATCGTATTATTACAGTTATTCACTTTATTTATTCTCCCAAGCATATTACAATTCATACTGCAAAAGGGTGAAGTGCAACAGAAAACACGATCAAAAGATTTCACACACGTGGTTTGAAGACCACAGGAAAATCATGTCTAGAGGTGGGCACAATAACTACAGAGATCTAGACCAACGTGTAATTCTGTAATTGAACTTGCGACAGCATATAAGTTAATGAAGCTTGTTGTGGTAATGTATGACTCTGAAATTTGGAGATGTTTTACCCGCACCGGGCACCGATCGAAAGGGAATTTCTGTTTTCCACGAAGTCAATTGCTAACCCAATAATACTCGTTCTCATTTTCAGCAAATGGACTAAACTGTATTATGGCATGGCAGTGGACAATGATCCAGGACAAACCCCGACCAAATCCGTCATACAAGAATATACATCAACAACAAAAATGATCCCATATGGACACGCTCAGACCATTATTTCTATTACTCGTCCTAGTCCAAGAGTGGTAATCATTCAATAAATGTGAACATGTACTTAAATGTACCATAAGGCGAATAAGGAAGCACGGTGAAAATGAAAATATAACCGGCAGCTTTTTTTATGTATGTATGCGATTATGAATGAAAGCATGGGCCCATTCTTTTCTGTTGTGAGTGAAATCCCTTCGGAAAAAAGGAACTTATTATTATTTATTTCCATTCACAAATGAAAGTACATAACACATAACATAAAAATATACCGAAGGATCCGTGTTATCTCATTTCCTGTGCTAAAAGACAAGCAGCCCTCTCTCACTCACACCACGTCGCAACTCGGCACATTTGTAACTCGGTGAGTGGTGACTGGTTAGTTCATAAAGTCTGTGTTGACTCGTATTCATCATGTCGTGTAATACCTTTTTTGGGGAACGATGAACTCCTTCTTCTAGCCTAGCTCCCCTTGCTAAGCCCTTCAAGGGATTTTTATGTACAAAAATACATACATACATGCATGCATGAATACCACGGATGTAGCAACATGTTTAGTGGGCTTCAACAAGCTTCTCTCGACTTTATCTTTTCTGTCTCATATTTCTGATCATCTCTATGAAATATACCTTTCTTTTATATACTGACATATGGATACGTAACATAGATGCTGTGAGCATTTGAAAACGTGAAAGCTAATATTCTGACTTTTTTCTCCGTATTAAGTTTACTATATCTGCGAGAGAGTCAACCTTGTTGCTCGCAATTTTTATCTTTATCCCTATTCCCAGAGCTAAAGCCTCTGCTTCCGATAGACTGCTTACTTTACCCCTTTCATTCTCCTCATCTCAACTTTCATGGAGAATGGTGACGGAGACTTGTACGTTGTACCTTGTACGCTGGAGGAAAGAGCAGACAAGAAAGAAAAAAATCAGGAAAGCTCAAAGTCAAACTTTTTTTCTCCTTTTTAGTTTTACGTTCGAAGGGAAAGTATATTTTATTCCTTTATAATTTCATTAAAATTCCCACTTCAGCTCAACCTTGCATGATTTTTTTCAGCCGCTTACGTACTCGTAGCTAGCATTTCCTTCCGTCTCCTGAGAATTCAACTAGGCAAATAAGACAAAAGGAGGAAGAGGAAAAAAGTACCTAATAGAGAGAGAGAGAACAGAAAAGAGCAGAAGAGGAGAGTTGTTTTGTCATTCATACATACGAGCTTAAATTATACCTACTTACGTACATTCAAATTTTTCTCTAGTGCTTCCCTTTTTTCGTTTTATCTGTGCACAAGAGGAGGGAGCATGATGATAATGTTGGAAATGAAAAGAGAGAAAGGAGCAGAGCAGAGCATAGAAATGCGACGACAAAAGGGAGACGTGTATAAAAAGTCTAAAAAATATGTGGCACATTACTATGCATGCTTTCTCACAGAGAGGTAATTTGTAAAAGATTGTGCTTTCTCCTCTTCTCTTCTTAAACTAGATTACAGCTTTCGTCTGTCAACGGGGATGCATTATGTAAGCTATCTCGCAGACAGGGAGACACAAGTAAGAGGGAACAAAACTAGAAAACTACACAAGAACGATGTATGTATCTACAATCTACACAGATACACTTTTTTGTGAAAAGTAGTTCTAGGTTCATTTGGTCGCATTCTGAAATTTTTTATCATAAAAATTACATATCATCATATGATTTTATATTCATCGTTACTATCGACTTTTCTTCCTCTCGTACGTAGTCACTCCTCTTCATTATGTCTGCTTTTTTGCTACTGCTGACGTGCCTTTTGGCATGCTTATTCAACAATGCTGCTCATCCTTTTACATAATATCTCTCTCTTATGTATGCTCCGTACGAGGTCTCGTAGGGATTCAGATTCATTTTATACTTCATTTATCTGTTGTACCCAAAAGCTTATATGTTCTCTCTCAAATGGGACCACTTCTTTCTCTCGCTTCTTCACAAGTTTACTTTCTTTCTGCCTTCCTTTTCCCTTAGGATTTCCTATAAAGCCTTGATTTGCCTTGAAGGTAGGAAGGGTAACATGTATCTTCTAATATTCATTTTTTAGTTTTGTCCTGGTGAAAAATGAGGGCGAGTTTATACTACATGAAATATGTTTTGTGTAAATAGAATTTTTGTTTACGCTACATTTTACATTATGCTTTGAAATCACAATACAAACACAGTACTACTGTACTCCGTGACCCCTTTGGCAATGATTTTGTTTGGATGTGTGATTTGCCTTTGCATTGCGATTGTGGTGGCTTTGATTCTGCACCGAAGTTTTTCTGCAAAATCAAAGTTACTTACAATTTATAAAAAGTTGATTAATTCACTTCAACAGTAGAGTCAAAACTAAAACCATTACGACAAATTTAACCATATTTCCAGTCATGTACACATCATTTGCCTTCTACCTTCTGTTGACACTGTTACAAAACGGTTTTCCCAGGAAATGGCACTCGTCATTTCCTCTTCCTCAACTTCCGAAGAGGAACATGGACACTCGCATGCTTCAATTTACAAAAATATTACGAGCTGAAAAAGACCCAAAGACCATTGTTCTACTTCGGTACGGTGCGCCAGCCACGTTCCCACAAAATTATGGAGGAGGCACACCTCTAATCCACCCTTTCAACAAATTTTGTTAACTAATTGTAGCTAAATATTTAGATAATACGACTCTCACAATGATCGATAGTGGTGAGTTGAGTATGAGAGTATGAGTTCGTTTACTATTCTGAAAGGGTGATTTCGCTTCTCCTCGATGGAACACATCATCAAAAAGCGTACTTTATAAGCCCCTTTATGTATTGATATATTAAACTGGACGAAAACAAAGCTGGAGTCGTGTGGTCGAGTGGCGGTTTCAAAAGGGTTTATGTTCCTGCTTTGAAATGCTTCCGGAGATGTTCTGCCGTGTGCCAGTCGCGTGCCATTTCCTATTGTCACTCAACATTTTTAAAAAAGCGACCTCTTGCCGTCGTCGTGTTGTAGAGGTGCGAGAAAGGAACCTTGAAGGTTGTTGAATTAAAGGGAGTCTTGCAATTTTTTTTAACAATTCGGTATATGAACCTGATATTTTTACTACGGCTGAAAACTATGAATGAATTAAGAATTATTATATTTATGTTGTACATAGCTGCCATTAAAAATTATGCTTTAGCTATATAGCATATTCATACTATAGATTTGGTGAAGGCCGCATCATAGTTGTATTTTAAAAAAACTAACGAGTATATATTATGACATTATTGTTTCTAATCGTAAGTTATGTAGATTCAGTTACGATCATCTATAATACTAACTCGATTGGTTTGCATTCCCCAAGAATTCATATAATCCTTTATTGCATCAATCACTTGAGCTGCGTGCATGTGTTTACACACTCACATTTCCTCTGTCAAATTGTTAGCGACACTGCAAACAACAACCATGAATCGAAGAGACATATTAGATGAAACTGATGGAACACTACAACTTTATGTCATGCAGAGCTAGATTGAGTAGAGACGCCGAAAACTGCATGCATTCATCATCGAGATCAGTGCCTTTGTTGGTGATGCACTCATGGGATCATGTTATCGAAATATTTCAAACGGGAACCTATGAAAACCATATATAGCGGGACAAAGGGGACATTTTTTGTCTCCTGTATACATAATACTTTATTACTTTAGCTTGATCATCGTGTGTGTGAGGATGATGAAGAGGATGATATGCTTAAAGATAAAACATGAATGGAGTAAAAAGCAGGGTGGCAAAGTCATCCTCTGGCTGGAAGGAATGAAAGGGGGAAGTTGGAGAATCAAGTAAGCGATAATAATTCAACGACAAGGGTACTTGACAAAACTTTTTTAAATGTTTACACCCGGACTGTATTAGTAGCATCCAAGGGAATTGGGAGTTTGTTAGAATGTTCATGGCACTTAGCTGCTTGATTATCTCTCATTGTTTGCTTGAAGTGACATGTTAGAGAAGCATGACTTGTTCCTTTCAGCGAAGGACATTATTTTTATTACATCACTTTTTTTGTTGTCGTCTCTCCTGCGACCAAGTACTGCCTGGTCCCTTTGGTGCGCTAATTTTCCATCAACAAGTGAGATCGGATTAGGAGATTAGGGATTTTCTCTCTCGCTACGTCCCTTCTCTCACGTCTACAAATGTCCTAAATTGAATTCGAACATTTAGTTTCTTCTCTGCTTTAAATCGCACCACCTTCATAAAAAGGTGATGAATCTTAGTAAAGACGACGCGTCGAGATTATGAGTGCGTCAGAGAAAATCAGACCATAGGATTAAAACAGATTGTCTCTCTCACTCTGTCATTCAAGGAGGGTAAATCTTTCATGACTCAACGTGCAGCTACAAAGTTATTTTTATACAGGGTATATACTCGTGCCATCAATAAGGAACAGGTGTTACACAGCTCAACTCTTTCAATCCGATAACGTTTCACCACCACATTTATTAGGGCATGTTGCATGAAACTCTCATGCAACACAGTAGATATCAATTCGGGAAGCATTTAGAACCGAGGAGGGTGGCACGAAAAAAATCTAAAATGACCATTGAATCACACTGATGATCGTGAATTCGTGAGTCGAGGGATGGATGCATGAACAAAGCCATGAACTTGAAACATTTGGCAATGTAAAAAGCTCGTGCCGCACCCGAACCCGAGGACAAGGTAAAAGCCATGTGCATAGTGTGTTGTGTTTTTTATACAATGTATGCAACCCTTGTGTCTGGTAGCAGTCACTCAGGTATAAACGTTTCCTCTCCACCGAGTTTCATTAACTCGATGAAATGTTAGTGTAATCTGTCTGTAGGTACAAAGGAGAATACTGCATATGACCAAAAATGTGTCATAATATAATCATGATTTTCTAATTTATCGAATGGCTATTCCTCGTGTGTAGATTAGGCGAACTAGAAACACATTAAAACGATATTTTCTACCAACAAAATGTACCAAAATACATATTATGAAGGTATATACATATGTATATACATGGCTTTCATGCTTGCGTGAGGGGAGACGGATCATCTTTGATCTTGCATGTGCAATAATGGGCAGTTCTTGCTCATCTGTTCACTTTTCCGTATTGAGATTTTATCACCTGATACCACGCATGGTTGGAATCCTCAGCGCAGGTACTACTTCAAGTTCGAAATGCGGCCCTTGTATAGATACAATGAAGAATGATACGAGTTGAATTGAAACCTTCAAAACAATGGAAATTTTTCACTGAATTCGGACGAGCTTGAAATTTAGAACATTGCTTTCACAAAGTTACTTCGGTGCTGTTTCTGTTGTTGTTGAGCATGGTTGCAAATATGTTTAAAATCTGCGACTCCATTTAACTGGAGGTTCGAAACATCTGTTAAACCGAGCAGGGTTTTTCTGCTTTTCGTAGGGAAATCATAATTTCCATTCTTGAGTGTAGCAGTGTTAGAATAGGATGATGTCAATGTCGAACAATTGCGAATGCGAGGAAGCACCGAGGAGAGAGAACTCTTTTTAAAGTTTTTGATATTCACTACGAGACTTGTTATGTGCAACGTGCAGATCAATGGGATAGAGGAAACCCCTCTGTGCCGTCATTAGTCTAATGACTTTTCCCGACAACAAAAACATCCCTTTTATGCTCTACTCCGGTTTGAAGAATATTACCCATATGTACATCCTTGGCACACGAATCAATGTACGAGTGTGTATATTTATATATTTTAAGCTGGAGCTCTCTCTTCTCTCTGAAAGTCAGAATTTTGGATGTTCGTGTTGCATATGGCCTGCATTTCACTTTCTGATTATCTCTTTTGACACAAAGCATTCCTCCCTTTTCTTTCCATTCATCCTAAACTTCTTCAGCTTTTACTCTTTCCCTAATAATACCAGAGGAATAATAGCGACTCTGAAAATCCATCCCTAAATTCTTTTTTTCCTGTGTATTTTCCCCATTTTATCCTTTCGCTACTCAATATATTATGCCTTTATTCTTTGTTTCTGCTCCAGTGCATGTTCTTGCAAAGTCGTTGAAGGTGGAAACTTGCACTTATCCATTGAGAATGAAAAATGGGCTGCCCGGTGCAAGAACATAAAAGTTATGAGCAATAACATAAACATGCAAACTGAGCTGAAGCCAAACTATGAAAATATACTACTGGGTACTTCGACAAACTGTTGGTCTACCCAAAGCTACTTGGCTCACTTTGTTACACAGTCTTTCACCAAACAAGCCACAAAAAGAATCCAACTTTCCTTCTGGCCAACAAAAAGAGAGACTAAAAAAGAAACAAAGTGCATACACATGCAACTCAATGCAAGCAAAATTACACACAAAGCTATAGTGGCATAGTAAATATTCCGAGCTGCAAACAAGACTTCAACTTTCTCAAGTCCCTTGGGATCTTGAGGGAAAATGATCGATCTGACATTTTGACTACAGTCTTTACATGAATTATGCAAACGTCAGATTCATGTCTGCGGAAAACTACTACGCTCCTTTCCATTGACTTCTAGTGGATAACGCAGTTTTGAATAAATTATGACAGTTGTCTTATAAAAATTCAGAAACGTCTTAATGTGCAACTTGCAGTGAACATAATAAAGTAAAAGTATAAAACACTTTCCCCCGGATCCTTCTGTATGAAGACATTTAAAAAAGAGTTTATAATGGATGAAACATTTGCGACGTTTGTATCATTTGCTGAACACAAGTTTCGTGTGGCTTGCAAATCAGTTTAATGCCCACTCCCGATTGACGTGAAAGGCAGAGGAAGATATTTATGGGCGCATGTGCTTAAAAGCTTTTAAAAATGCGATGACAATTGGAAAGCTCGGCATAATGTCTAACATGAAAATAGATTATTGTGCATTTGATACTGATAAATATTCGACATATATATTCTCCTTCCAATATTAATCCATTCCAGCTTTACACCAGCAAGTGCAAAGTCTGTACGGAAAAAGTTGTACAACTTTTCTTTCTCAGTAAATGGTGGTATGCATGAGGAATTTGTACCAGAGTTTGTGCACACATGAGTGAGAAGTGTGTATATGTATACGCCTTGTGGGCACTAGAAAAAGGAACCACCTCGGTAAAAGTTAAGAAAAAATAGAAACAGCAGAAAGTACATAAGAAGCGGAGCATTCGACACCCTCGAGTTTCCCTGCTGTTTCTAATCAAGGAGATTGAAGTGGGTGGGCTCCTTTACGGCAGCCTTTCTCCCATTCGGTGTATGAAACACAACTACAAGGGTAAAATACTCACTCCGCGTTTCATATCTACACAATGTGGCATATTATCTGCATTCGTTGGCTGAGACACACACACACATTTACACATTTTCTTTATTTACATACGCTTTTTTTGCTGGGTCCATGTCCTCGGGATTCAGGTTGTAGTTTTAGTGAAAGAAATAGGAGCTCGCAAGGAAAGCTAATGCGGGTGGATGATGGAGGATGGATGAGCGAGCGCTGCATTGCATTGTATGCATGAACGATTCTCGTTTCAGAGGTGTGCAGTAACAATAAGAAACTTTCATCGGGTTTAGAAACAATTTTGAATATCACTTCAAATTATGTTTTACGCATACACCGTTTAAGATATTTTATCCTATAACACTTAACTACTTTAGGAATAGGTAAATCCCGGAGTCTGCAGTGAGTGATCGGATTGTCTTAATAATTAATCATATTTGTAATTTTGAAACACTGGAATTTTTGAAAATAAATCCAAGAATTCGTATTAATGAATTAAACGGTATTATTTGAAATTTCAGGGGCTACATATTACAATATGCTGCTTAATACGAACTTCATTTCGTCGAGAGTTTGCTCACCTCTATAACCCTGTATCGTCGAACATGAAAATATTTTCAGAGATATAGAAGTTCTTAGAGCGAGAGAAAAGAAACTCGCTTCTCTGACTGAATGTTCTCTTCTCGTTTCCTTTCTTCAAATTTTCTTCTTCTTTTTTTAAAATTCTGTAGCTTCCTTTTCTCTAGATTTTCGTTCCCTTTTTCCTGCCAAATGGAAAGCATAAAAGAAAACTTTTGTTCTAAGTTAAAAATTCTATATGTAACACAAAGAAATGAAGTTCTGCAAACATCCATATGCATAAGAGCCATACGTACATTCTATTTGTATCAGTATGTGTATCATCATCATGTGTATATATGTGTATTGCTGGCTCCCATAAAAATGCTGTCAAGTTGCACACACATGCTTTCCTTTTCATTTCTTGCGGACATCTCGGTGAGGTTGAAAATAGGGGAAAGAAGGTTTGTCTAAGTAAGTGATACAGAATGCATGTATGGGTATATACATAGGTCTCTATACACAAGTTTATGTTTCTCAGTTCCTTTCAAGCTAGCTCACTGCCATTTTCAGGGAGGAACCCGAGTTCCTCTGTTCGGCCCTTTCTCAACATTTTCTTTCCCTTTTTGAGAATCGGATTTTTCCGGAGAGTCTAAATTGTCGCCTTTTCCCCGGTAATGCAACCTGCTCATCCTCACTTACTTAACTTGTTTTGCTGTCAATGAGTTGTATTTATATTCGTAAAAAATAAATGTCCCAATCCACACACCCTATATATTGGGTATGAACATGTACATTAATATATAACTTACATTAGTCCAGAATCGAAAATTCAACAGATTGCTTATTGCAATCCAGATTAAAATGGTTAGTTGAGCACAAGGAATTTAAGTCATTTCAATTGCTGATGGTATAATACGTACCACTATCGTAAAATGGAATAAATAATATTCATTATGAATAAAAGTATAGATATATAATATAAATACTTCGTCCATAAATCACCTGTGGACATGCCTCATGTCAACCGCTAATAACAATATGACAATGAACTCAAAGCCTTCAAATCCTTTCCGCACACATGACAGAAATGCGTATGTGCATCGTTAGGCTTCATCCGTTTTCGACAATGAATAAATTTCTGAGTCTGGCTACTGTCAGAAGAGGGTACTCTGAATGGACCAAAAAATGTAACACTTGTGAGGTATCTGATGATATTATGCATTATCATGTTAAAGCATACATATATGAACGTTAATTTCAGTCTCGTTTAAACTCTGAATTTCATTCAGCACTAAATATAATGTGGGGAAAAGTTTAAAAAAGGTAACTATTTTGGTCCTTCATGTAAAGTTTAATGTGCACAGTGGAATGTAAATTTGTAAATTGATTATGGCAAAGAGAACAATCTGTCCAAAACAGGGCCTGTTAACATATATAACTTCTCTGGAAGTTTACCCTGAATTGGATATCAGATTAGATGTAAAAGATACTTTTACGCACAAGCTGTGTAAGCCACAGCCACAAGATATGATAAATTCATGAGGATCATCGGATTTCTGGTTTGCATGCACACATATACTCATTTCTTACAACCTGCATTTATACATGCCCAATCATATAGATAATAGCTGAGTCAAACTTTTTCCGAGTGGGTACAGCTTGTCGTAGATCTGTATCACTAAAGTGACTTGCTGATGAGCGAGTGAGTTAGTGAGAAGCATGAAAATATTGAAACATATGGCTGATAATGACACGCTGGAGTAAAAGTCCCTAAGTCAAGCCATACAAATGGACCCTTACTTCCCATTCATTCATTCAACAATCCATTTCAAAGCTTGAGCAAGTAAAGCAGGGCAGCGGTCCCTTCTGTCAGCTTTTATTATTATGATTATTACTTTGGAAAAGAGCAAAATATAGAAAGCAAGAGGGATCATTTCGTACATTAATGCTGAATTCGTAGAATAAATGGGAGTGTATACTTAGGTCTACGTTCATAATATGTTGCTGCTGGTGTGCATACAACTATTTCAATAAACTTGTTTCGCTTGACTCAAACTCAGTTGCATCCTCTTTGTCGTATTGTCTGATTATAAGTCTCACAAAGAAGCAAAAGGATGAGTTAATTTTTGTATATCAAACCAACTCATGGCAGAACTGGGAGAACTATATCATACGATCAATTCTCATTCTTAATTCCAGTTTCTTTGCTACATTTGCCGTCCGAGAAAAGACAGGTCTCAACTTTAGACGATTTAGTGGAGAAAGTGCTTAAAAATGCTAAGTATGGCAACCACTATCCATTCTACGAAAGAAAAATGTTGTACTAGTTGAACTTTTCTTTTGGGAGCTAGCTGCTTCGTGTTGGTGCATTACCTCACATCCAGATCCACAAACTCTTAATTAGCTTGAGTAGGAACGTATGTTTCAGTGATGAACAATTCAGCTACGTACATAATTCAGGAGGAGGAAATGCAATGAACTGAACACTATCAAACGTCTTTTTATCTCTGATTACGCCGAAATATCAAACAGCTCATTTCGTAATATTCGTTCACATGTATCCTCTTTAATTCCTGAAACTACAGACGTCTGAAAACTTTAAGAGTTTTATGTAAAATTTCAATAGGGCGATGCTCCTATAGTTTTTATTGAACTGTAAACTATAACAGCAGTATTTCTGCACAAGCACGCACTTTATTATTCCAGAACTCCAGGACTATGGTTGTTCTCAAACAAAGACCCAGCCAAGGGTTGTCAGGAAGGCGTAATATAAAAGTTAAACAAGCTGAAAGGTACGGCGATGATTTTAGGGGAGAGCGTGTATTTTGTGTATTTTATGCCTTTCAATCATCTCATGCCTACATCCAAATCCAACATCGAACAAGAAACGAGGAAAATGAATAAGTTGTAAGGAACTCCTTCTGCACAATACCACACATTCCGTGAGGCATATTATATCAACGAAACCAGGGTGGCCACAAGCATTGTGTTCCATTAAATTTTAATCAGGGAATCCGAATTAAAAATCGATCTGATTTTCACGCATTCAGCTCTGGAGTAGAGAAAAAGGGACGAGCATTGGATACGTTCCGTATAGAGTTTAAATAACAAAAAAAACCTATACCAAACAAAAGGAACAATATGAGCTCCAGTTGCAGAGGAGGCGTTTCTTCTGCTGGTTGAAGTCGATGATTGAGTGACAACCAAAAAAACGAACTGAATTGAAATATTAAGTTCTTTCCAGGGGCTTTCCCTGTTATGAAGAACATCAAGAAACTGATCCAGTCGTGATGCACCTACGCATATATACACGCATATACTACGGCAAGCCTTCTTTTATTGAATGACAGATAAAGAAATGGTCTTTCGTTCCACGTACCAAATTAATGGTTACCGGACTGTAAAAATGGTTGTACATGATTGTTTGTTTTGTGATGACAAAGTACTCCAATTCGTCAAATTAACGTGCTTTCACATTTATGTATGCCTTCCTTTCAGAGAAAAAAAACCTATTCAATGTTGTCAATATTGATTAAAATGTTTCTTATTCATCATTTTCTATTTTGTGGGAGTTGTAAACGATGTTCATACCCTCCTAAATTACAACTCGTACTAAATATTATACAAGACTATTATTATCGGCAGCATAGCATGTTGTTGTGATTGTGAGATAGACACTCGCAGTACACACATATTAAAAAAGCGAATAGAATACAGTTGTAAATTCAAGATATACACAAACCATTTATTCGAGATCTTTGAGCGAAGTAAATACCCTTTAATTCCTAGCAGTTCAAAGCATATAGATATTAAAGATGAATAGCTAAAGACTTGCAGTTCAATAAATAGGCAGGAGTTTCTGACTCCTCTTCAACATTGATTGCTCGTGTTCGGATTTATTGGATTTATCAGAATCTAATGGAACTCAAATCAGTGAGTTTCATTCGTTTCACATTTCTAGCTATTAACGTGCTTGCATACAGATTGTGTGCAACGCGAAACCCAAATTTAAACCAGTCAAGACTTGTGCAAAAAATGCAACCACGTCAGTTTTAAACGTATTAACTTTAATTTAATTTTTCTCACTGATCGATCTTCATCGTTGATCACGATCTCTTCTAAATTTGAAGTTTGCTCCCTTTTCACCTTTTTATTTGCAAATGTCGTCCAACATCCATGTAACGCAGTGTACCGCGATTGGTTCAACAATTACTCTCGTTGTTGAAATTCAGTAAATGCAACCCCACGAAGAATCGTAGTTGTTATTCAATGTCGAGTTAATCGTGTACCGGTTCGATAACGGTAAATCTCATTCAGTCACTCGCACTTCCTATTTTGGAAGTGGTATTCACACCCGGAGTCAGGAAGTCGGTTGTTACACATTAATGTCATTGCAACACTGGACGGCTGAGTAGATTTGAATGTTATTTATAACATGAGATTCTCGTAAAAGAACCAACCGCCCTGTCAAATCATCATTCATCAGAAATCCGGACGCACCTGTTGCCCTTTGCCCCAACACTTGTGGTCGTTGACGTTTTTGTCCCGCATTGTTGTTAGAAATTACACAAATCTGGATTTATGTAACTGTACACCTGCATCAATTATCGGTAGTTGGTTTGTATAACACATGAAAATAATGTCATTGTGAAAAATGCTATTGTCGATTCTCATCGCCTACCTATATGCTCACAAGATTGCCAAATATTTTACACATTGAATGTTAATTTTTATCAGAACGATCAACAATCCAAACATTATTTTACTGGCCGAAGATCAGACTGAGAAAATATTTTAATCTGTCGCATCACAATTTAAATTATACGGATTTGCTTAGCCAATACCTAATATATATGTCTTCTCTTAAGTATCATGTTAGCAGTCTCTGGTTAGGCTAGACTGTTTACTGTGTCGTGTGTCATACATGATATAGTGGCAACACTAAAGTATAATTATGTACAATTGAAATATTATTCATCTTACTGTGTTATGCAAGCACTGTCCCTTTTTCTGAAGAAAACAGGGTAACTTTATGATTCACTGACTGTGCGCCTGGCTGCCTGGGTTTTTGGTGAATGCAGCTCATGTCCCTTGGGTACAAGTTACATCGCACTACGAATGAAAAATGAGGGTATTGTTTCATGAATAATAGATTCCTTTAAACGAGCTTGTGGGTTGGAGACGTCGTTTTTTGTCGTGTAAAGCCAGACCATGACTATCATCGTTGCATATCTCATGAACAGCCTTTTTCCCTGTCATGTTCTCTTGACATGACGTTCAACGTTTAACTATTTACCCATGCACGGAGTATATGAGAAGAATTTTACGTGGTTTTTAAGACGTGTGTAGCTTATAGCTCGTAGCTGTCAATGACCATTTCAAAACTTTTCTCCTAAAGTACATCCTCATTATTGTCATTATCAAAAATCCATAAGCAAATCAATGTCTCTGTCTTTCGTCTGGAATTATTGACGTTCTGTTTGCACGTACCTGTCAAACTTATTGAAATTGAAACTCACATAAACGTGCTTATTGAGCCTAATGAAGTCTTTCACATTTTATGCTTCATGGTAATTCGCAGCCTATACTTATAAGTATTTTTTTAAATTCAAGCACCCACTTTTCACCCACCAACAATAATTGCAGAATAATTTGTTGATGAAAACAGTACACCTATTCCAATGGTAAGGAAAGGCACACGTTTGTTTGGTAAAATTGTGTGAAAATGTTGAAACGCCCAGTTGTTGGTCCTCTGCAAAGAGGGGTTTGCTAATCGCTAAAAGAATAATAAAATATGACGTCTGCGAAAAGTGTGTTTCAAAGTAAGAATGCCTAGATTTCCTAACGACTTTTGTCAAAAAAGGCTTCGTTGGAGTATGATTTGTAGAAAAGTCTTTCAAACAACAAAAAGAGCCGCTACATGCTTTTATGCATAATGAATCACGGGCACTAGTGGGATTATAATTATCATCTTGTAACTGCAAAAGTGAATGGTTGTATTGTACACGTACTTGAGTAGCACTCGGATCAGCGGAGCGTGCCAGAGGAAACGCAGGGACCAAAATGTTTTCACAATGAGACAATAGGAAGTATCGACGGGAAAGGGGAACTTGGTGCGGGCAGCAGGTCCATGTAATAAACCTGGATTGTCCTTGCATCCGTCATGGCACGTGGCCCTTTCCGGCAACAGTAATATATTTCCGTTTGTTGTTTATTACAACACATGAGAATCCTTTCATGGGACAATGAGTGTGAGAGAGAATGAATAAGTGTGTGAAAAATGTAAGTCCACTGGTAGTGCTCGACATGTCAAAACTACATGTGTAGAATATCTCATCCTACAACGAAAGTAAGTGGCAGGGATAAAAAAAATTCCAACATACATTCACATGGACTTTCTTAAAATTATTTACTAAACGAATACATTGGACGAATTCTTGTTTTAACCGTTCTAAGAACCATATTATTTCAAGGCAGCTTAATAAGTACTTACCAAATAAATCATGATTTTTGCAATTTTCTTCTCACGTTTTTAAACTTTGAAGGATCAATGTGCCAAATATGAATTTTGTTTCTGTCTTGCGATACCTACATGTACACAGACAGATGTTGTATCACCTGCACCGGCTGCACCTCAACTATAATAGATCTTCATTCAAGAAATTATATCTCTATCGGTTCAGGCGTTATGTAAACTGGGAAATGAGAATGCATAAATTCATTCCACGAGCGTTCACATGATTTTAACGCGTGTGCATTTTTTTCAGAGGTACGCCACTGGTCGTGATCCAATGAAACTTTTACGATACACTACTTGGTATTGTACTCATCAAACATTAATTTTATAAGGGTATACGGTGGCTTACCAGGTCAGAGGGCATAATTCATCTCTAATTTTATTATAATTTGATTTACTCTCTGTGGGAAGCCTACAAAACTGTTTATGTGTTGCCCAATTTTCGCCATGCAAAGCCGAAAAGCACAATCACAACAGGGAATTGAATCAGAGAGAGAGATACGCTCTTGACAAATGCACGCATGGTAATGTGCACAGAGTGAAACAGAGGGTGACACTTCCCTTTTCCCATCTCAAAAAAGTTAAGTGACTGAAAGGAACACAACAGCAGAAGCAATACACCATGGGGCATGTAATTCCCCAGCTTTCTTATAATTAAATTATGATGATACAAAAGGATGGAGGAGGTGGAATGGCAATACTTGAATAAATGTTTGTGCTCTGTCTGCATGTTATGTGCAATCAACTGAGCACAGAGCCTGCCTCTGTTTTCTATTAGTATTGTTGTCCTGTGAGCTTGCAGCTTCTCTCTCTCGTTCATTTGATAAATGATCTGTATCTTGAATGTCATTTTTACTTCGCCTACATGCTGTCACTAGATTAGATTTTTATCGCATAAAACTTGAATTAAACTCACTCAGAGGTCAGGACAGACGATAGGGTTGTTAGCAAAATGCGTATATATCTGGTCTGGTGTATGACTTGAGCTTTTGAAATACAAAATGTTTGTCTATCCTCGTTGATTTAGAATATATCCCAATTTGGCTATATATATATTTTGTATAAGTTGCCAATTTGCTTTTTTAAGCTTGCCAAATATAACTAAAATTAAGAGGAATGCTTTGTTAAATAAACGGATTTAGTGCTTGCAACATCACATCTTTTTGCGGAGTGATGCGTAAATACTTACCTTCGAGAGCTCTGTTTCTAGAGAGAAGTGCAAGTAGGACATCAGGTGGAGGATCGGGCCTATTCAAATCTGATGGGATGCTAGGTCCATTGTTATTTGGAGGGATTGTTGGAGGACCATGTTGACCTGGTATTGAACCTCGAAGTCCAATTGCTGTGAATGCTGCATGCGGATGATGTGTTGAGGGAGATCCCATTGTTGATTCACTAGTTCCGGCACCGACCAGTGCAGCACACATTGTCATTTACTCGTGAGCTAGTTTCAGTAGCTCACTTTTCGTTTCTTGTAAGCAAAAAAAATTATTTCAACTGCTTTCACATATGTTCATGCTTTCACAGCTTAACTTTGATTGGCAAAAAAATTATTGCCCACTTTAATTGCATTGAACTGCTTCACTTCGGAGAAAGCATTTTTTCTTCAAATGCCATTATATCGACATCAAGAACAATTAGTGCCAAAGAAAAGATCCTCCCCAAAGAGTATCCCACAATTTTGAGTGGCAATGGACACCCGCCTTAACGATTAACAAGCTAAGCTTGAAGCTGAAGATCCGCTGCTGCCACACATATCACCAGACTTTCGACACAGTTCCTCCCACGAGACGGAACAAAAAAAAGGAGAAAAGAAAAGTTTGTACTAAGATACCCACAATTTTTTACTTTCTCACTCCTAACAAACCCTTGTTTCCACAATCAAGGACTTCATCGTCAACTGCATAATTCCAATATGAGTGCAAGTCTGAATGATCAACTGAACTTGAGGCGATAATGAATGCTGATTGACTTTGTACGTTTTTTGTTGTGCATTGTGCAAGTTCGAGCACATTGTCAATGTGGAACTTCGAAAATAAGTTGATGTTGTCAAATTTTCAGGGATGTCTTGTAAAAAGTTAGTTCGCAATCAGTAAGTCAAACAATTAGATTGTCCAACAAAATGCTTTAATTTTCCAACGTGGTGAAGTAGTTATAGCAGACTATAGCGGAGTCAAACAGTGAGTACATCAAAGTCTGGAGATCTTACACTTTTCCCGTGTGTAGTTGCATGTTAAGTTTTTATAAAAAGGATATATATATTTCTGACTGAAATACCCCAAGAGTGTTACTCAAACTTTCTTCCAGAGCAGCGATGTACTGGGAAGAGCAAAAAGCAGCAGACAGAGAAAATCCCCTTTTTTCCTAATGTATGTGAGCTTTCTTCATGTGCTAAACTTTTACTGTACCATTCTTCCAGCACGATATGTTTTTTTGTACGCTACTTCACCCGATGATGAGTTTGATCAGTGTAAGCCAATATGCGAAGGGGAGAAAATATGGTGAATCCTTTTTCGTGCTTGGGTTGTGGATTACACTTTGCTGGTGGTGGATGTTATAATTCTCCGAGCATAACAACATGTACACGCGCGTACCTCCATATCACATCACATTTCATACGAGTATATCCAGGAAAGGAAAGATCCAGTCAGTTGGAAATTTTCTCCGTTTCTTCGGGCATGGAGAAACCAATGGGCAGGTTGAATGGGACATTTTGCCCCGCCTGTCTGCTTCCAAACCACTCTTGGACCATGCGTTTCCGTTGTTCCTCTTTCTTTCCATCTCTCTTCTTCCAGTTATACCCTTCCGTCGTTTTTCCCTATATCAAATGGAGAGTATGAGTTTTCTCTCGCTCCACTCCACTCACAATCCATCCATATTATTTGCTATAGCGCATCGCACTTACAGATAAACCACATATTATTTTATGGCAGCCTAGTCAGAAATGTGCTCAATGTGTACGTGTACGATTTTAGCAAAAATCACTTGACTGTTATTCACAACGGCAACTACAACGATTTTTACCGTAAAGTAACATTTTTGTTTTTTATTCAGCTGCTTCATTATATTTTAAGTTTTACTCATTTTCACTGCAATGATTAGTTGGATATTAAATGTAGACAATGACATCGAAAAACGTTATTTTGACAAATGGTGTAAAGAAGGAAGCAGTTTTCTTTACTTTTACATATAAAAAGCCTCGAATTATTGAGTGAATCGCTCATTATACCAATACGAAAGAGTCATGGTGCATTACATTCACAACTTTTGTATTATTTCCCCGTTTTCAATACAATGAATAAATTCTCAACGTATAAGTTTAAAAGGTGTACAAGGTAAAACCACAATTCGCCATTAACAGTCAATTAATTGTAAGTGGTCTTGGGCAATTTGTCATTCATTCCTCTTGAGGACAAGTGTACACAAATGTTTTTTGGGCATTTTTGCAACCCATTCATAGCGGAAAAAGGAATAGATCTTGCATTTTCTAGAGCAACTGTAATTGCTCCGATATGTTGCTTTTGCTCTGCATAGACGAGAATGATATAATTTGTGTGTGCTGTAGCCTTTCTTTCGCTCATTGATAACCACATTGTTACATATTCAAGAAGTTGATTACGTCTAGGGTACACCTTATTAATTAAAAGTGCAACTCCTTGTCCCGATTCCATTCGCTTCCTTTCTGTATTCAACTGTGAAATCTGGGCGTATTTTTTATTCATAAATGCTTAGACGAATGACTGATATTTGCGTGCTAGACGAATTGCCAAATCACTTGTTAAACAGTGTGCATAATAGATCTGAATGATAAACCTAGATTTCCCAATTTAAGTACATTTTTATTTTTAATACATGCATACTCCTTCGGTGTGATCGTATCTCCGACCACGTGCAGCATCTTTTAATGATTTATTATTATATTTTAAAGGTGTTGTCTACTTCATCAATTAAGGAGCACTTCAACTTCAAGCGTATAAATACCTATGTCAAATGCATTAGCGAATCTTTGAGCTCTGTCAACTTTAAATAAATAATTATAACGAATCCCGAATACAGGCTGTAGCAGGCAGCGTATACTAAACTATAAAGTAAATATATGTATGCACTCATGATGACTATACTACATACCGCACTGAATGATGACAAAAAAATTTTATGATCAACTGATAAACTTGCTTTAGTTTAAGTGTCATGCAGCCGTAAACGAAATTTTGTTGTGTTAATTAGAAATATAAAAATCAATCAATCAGGGCACTTGATAACAACTTCTTTTGACGATGAACTCTGCTCCATTTGTCCGTAGTAGCGCCTTGTCACAAAGCGGTACATTTCTCGCTAAACTAGATGCATCCCCTGAGGCAAGCAAACTGCATTCGCAATCTGGCGTCGTCACACATACAATCAACCCAATCAATAGTTTAGATATGCACTTACATGACATGAATCATCTAATTCATCAGTCATTTTCTACATATTTTTGCATGCATATTTATGAGCATTGCAATGACAGTCAAAAATGCAGAGTAGGACAAATATTCCATCAAGTTTACCATTTATATATTTTTACCTTCTTGCTAGTTTGCGCTATGCATCAAATCTGTCATTTTTATGCCGGATACAGATAGTCTCGTGCTTTGTGAACTTGCTAGTCACATAACCCTTTTTCCATGGACAAGGAGCCCAAGGGGGGTAATGATATCAATCTCAATTCTCTACCAGCGTAACGTCGTCGAGAGTTCAGATGCGCACATCTTGGCAGACAGTTTGGCGAATTTGAGGAATGAATGGGAACTCCTTTGAGTTCACTAACCAAGTGGGACAAAAGGAAAGGTAAAATAGATGTCTTGCTTGAGCATGCAAGAGCACAAGCTTTGATTACTATAATGTCACCAATTCTACATTGTAATTGTATACATATTCTCGAGGATAAGTTTATTACGATATTGGTACAAGTACAACTAAGGAAAAGAAATCTGTAACAATTGAAAAAGGACAATGTATATATCCTCATACCGTTATCATTCTTGTGTTTGCTCAAGTATTTGTAATAATAATTGATACGAAATGATTATTCATACGTATGCACATTTTATTAAGCATGCCAATAGAAACACAAATTGTGATATAAAAACCTGAGCATTGCTAAGGAAAAGGGTTGACGCTGAAGCAGCGACGGCAGTGTGTCCATGTAAAAGTGGCATCGATCCACGGACCACTGCACTCCTACCTAATTCACTAATCGCAGTCTTCAAATCAGCAAATTTGTATTAATAAAATGCAACACATCTTGTTCATCCACATCTGCTCTCCTGCATTTCTATTCAATTTCATTTTTTTGTCGAGCTCACATGCTGCGGTTCAGTGCAATAGCTTCAATACCTCAACCTCAACAACAATGCATGTGTCAATAATGTGATTCTTTTAACAAGGAGTTCTGCCTTTCAAACATTCAAAATAAGTAGGGCTTTCTACCAGTTCCTTGCGATCAGTTGCAATTTTGCAACGGAGCGTTGCACTCAACTCAACTTACTCTTCCATCTCGACCTTAACATCGATCCAACTCACAAAACATTTCCCCCAACTTTTACCAAGTCCGACAAATATTTCTTAAGAAACAATTTTTACTAGCAATTCATAATGGCAGCGATTAAAGTATTTGCAGCCTTCGCTGTAGTAGTTTTTTCCTTAACATTTGTAAATGGGGCTAAAATAAAGAGTAAAACTCGGATCGCCAAAGAAGAATCTACTGCCGCCGCCGCTCCTGTAACAATTCCTGCCGGTTTTGTGAAGCTGGCACATAAAGTTTCATCGGGAGAAATTACCATTAAAGATTCTAGAACTATTTCAATCAAGTCCTTTTCATACGATGGAGCTGGACCAGATGCATACTTTTGGGTTGGAAAGGGTATGGGTTTGACTTGATCAATTGTTGCGCAGACGCTATCATTATTTGTAATTTCAATAAACTCAAATTGGCACTGCTTTGTATTATCCTCAGGTACACCAACCGATTCCGCAGCGATTGTTAAGGGACGAAAAATCAGCGATGAGAATGGAAGCTACGAAGTTATTCGTGGATATGACAAGGAAGATATTGAGCTCATATTGCCCTCAGACATTACCGTAAATGATATTGATTATTTGTCTGGTAAGTGAACGCTAATTTATATATTCCAAATTGAAGTACAAAAATATATTTGTCAACTCAATTGTCATATATTGTTTTCGTTCTGTGTTTTGCACAGTGTACTGCGTTTCCTTCCACCACCTTTTCGGATATGTGAATATCCCCAAAAATTTGAATGTTCCGGAGTATACGGAAGCGGTGGCAGCAGCATAAATTTACCAAATGTGTTAGTTTATTTTTTAACAAAAACTCCCTCCGTTTTATCTTATTATAGCGTTCACGAGAAATTTGATGAAGGTATTGTGGCACTACCATTATAATATTATATACTTTTGTATACCTGCCTCTGATATATCAATAGCTTAGGTATAGAGTTGTGTGTCTCCTCGTATTCTTTGGTTTGTTACTTTTATACGTTCCTTTACAAATCCATACTGTACGTCTTGCATACAAGAGTACTATTAAAGATTTAACTTAAATATAATTAATTTTTAAATTTCTCATTTTGGGGCATTAAGAGTAACGCTCAACGTTCCATCATTTGATAACTTGTATTCCTAATTTGGTCGCATATGAATATTGTGAAATTGAAAGTATGTATGCACATGTTCATTGCGAGGACGGATGTTTATGAAACAATAATCATGAAGTTTTGAAACATGCATCAGCACTTCCAGCATGCACTTGCATTATATTGCATCTTGCAAAATTTGTCGAAGTAAATCCTTTGTCGTTGTAGATCTTTGCTTTTAATTCGTTTTCACAAAACAATCCTGACGTGCGAAATCATACAATAAATACCATTATAGCTTTGCCAAACGTGAAACCGAATCTGTTCATGACTGTGACTATGAAATTAGAACTCGGATGTGGTTCGCTTTTACTCTATAGGTGAACAAACTCGTAGAATTATTGTCATATCACTTGCTTTACTGATCAATTGTTACTTTGAAAATTATGATTTAGGTTATGTGGATGTAAAGCAGTGAGGGGGGCACGCTCCCAGGCCTAACGAATCTGTACAAATCTCATCTCACAGTTGCCTAAATTAGTTTTACCTGTAAATTGCTCCTCGACAAATACAAATGCATGCAATGGCCTTACATTACACGTCACTTGAGTGAAGTGCAGATTGTTAACTGCTCTCAGTGAAACTAGAAACCGGTTCAATTTACCTAAATTTACAATTTGTGAGATGACAGTTGACACAAACAAATTTTCACTTTACCGTATTAAATGCTGCCAGAACTAGTGGAGATCTAAATTTTTGTAAGATATTGGCTTATTGTTCAACTGCTTTCAACACTTTCTCACGAGAAAGTGGTTTCTTGAGATTTTTAGAAGGAGATACATACATAAAGTACAAGATATTGAAGCGTTCATAAATTGACTTACAAATTTTACGATTGACAATGTTTGTTTGTGAAGCGTTTTGAACAAATCGTAGAATAGAAAGGGATCCACCACACCTGTGATTATCTGTAGATATGCACATACTGCAATAGAAACTCATGATTACACGCATAAATCTGTAACATTATTAAACCGTTCCCAATCCAGAAACGATCATTTCACGAGTATATGTACTTGATTTCTTGGTTTTGAAAACTCAATCGCAATTAAACGTAAGGTTAAATGTATATTAATATAAGCAAATCTCATATTTGTCACGCTAATCGTAAGTAGTCAACAAATTTTTTCGCAGAATTCTTTTCAATGCGCTGTAACTGTAAACAGTTCAAAATAAAACCTGAGGGTATATATCACATTTCATAGGGCATAGGAAAAGAACAAGTGTCGATGGAATGTACAGCTTCAATTATATTAGCCAAGAATTTTGAAAAACACATTTCACAGAAATATTTTCAGTGTCATACGATGCGTTTGTAAACGACACATGCTATTTTCAGCGGACAAAAACAGGTACACATCCAAATAAAATTGTTTCCTTTAAATTAAGTATAGCTAACCGAAGGGTAAAAGTTTAATACACTCATAAATTCTTAAATGCTACTGCCTCATTCCCTTCATCCCAGTCCCAGTAAACAATACCTTACGATCCCACACACGCAGTTGCACATGACGAGAAAATGTTGACAAGTTTTGAGAGTAAAACTGTTTTTGTTTGGTGGACTAGTCTGTGCAGGACATCATCATAATTAATTGTCTTTCGTCTATGTCTAAAATATACATTTTGTGTTTCAGACGGATATTGAGTCATTGCTTGCTCATCCTATTGTCTAGTTTTTGAACATCCTGATAAAAGTTTTTGGAGACATTTTTATTTCCTTTTCGGATGATTCAAAGTTAAAAATAATCCAATGTACATTTGCATTTCCCTTCTTACAGTTACATGGTGCACCATATTTACAGCTTAACCATATTATGCACATAAGTACTAATATAGAGCTGTCATATACTTAACAACTAACTCTTTTTCTATGTTAATCAACATAATTAACTCAACTCATGTCTTCGGAGTACTGAACAACTACAAGTGGTTATGCTAACTTATATACATAGCTGCCGGCATATCCAGAGGTATGTACATACGTGTGCTTGACTTAGGGGTAGTATAGGATCTCTTGAAGACAACGATTTTGAAGGTTAATCATGTCAGAAATTATAGTACTCATTAAACATTTTATCACCATCTTAAACAAACTAATCCATAACATGGAGCCTCTTGCATCATGTTCACAGAGTCACACAACTCAGCTTTGCCTATCTGTCCAGTCTCGTTAATGCTTGATAATGGGTGCGTTTTTATTTTTTAAGTGTTCCTACATTGATTACAACCTTGACATTGGTCATTGGTGTTTTAGCAAAGAGAGAAAAGTCGTTGCTTATTTGCTTCAAATTAATGTGTGCACACATGCTGAAATTTGCGGATTTTGCATAATTCGTAGTGTCTCGCAAAACCTTGTTTGGAGTTTCCAAAATCAAAACAATACCTTGTCTCCTTGTCTTAATTGGAATGAAAACATGTTGAGAAAATCGTCGTTCCTCCAACGGAAATTACGTCAGGAAAATGCAACACATTGTAAACAGGTCGAGGTTGCCGTCTTGACCGAGTACGTCCAAACTAAAAGCAAGCCTCCATAATTGGTAGTTGCAGAATTACGAAAAGATACAGCAAATTTATTTCAGATGGAAGGAATGATTTTTTAACGGATTTTTTATGCAAGCAGGTGTAAGCCACCGTTGGAAAGTACATGAAAAAAATTTCAAGGAATGCTGTGTGAATGGAAGTTACAATGACGTATTTGTGAATCAATTATTTTTCTAACTGGTTTCCTACATCCTGCATGTGAATCTGTATCACATTCACATACAGCCATTGTGTTGAGAGACGTCTTGTCTTGATTTGCAATGCTAATGGAACTAATCGTAAGTACATCAGGGCCAGTTTCCTAAGAATCTATTAGTCATTTTCTGGACGAGTTTATTAAGTAGGAACATGTGCGGAGTCCCATTTCTAAATTGCATGTGTAGCATAGATGCGAACTAAATTTGTGGCGCTTTCCCACACATTCAGACTTCTCATTTGGTAAGTCACAATAAACGTCATTGTACAAAGCACAAAGCACATTTTTGCAGCATAGCAAATTTATGGCGCATGTGTACATCATCCAGAGTGCCGCAGAGCAAATCCTTCCACGTGCTGTTATCTGAAACTTTTATATGCCCATTCATAAACTCCATAAAAATGTTTCGCGAGTGGAGCAAGAGAAGATGTATATTTAACGTATTGCAACTATTGCAAATTATATGTATGCAAGTTATCATGTAAATTTTCTCAATTGTTTGACACAATTTGTGTCCAATATGTTATTGCGACGTGGCTTTCACGCTTGTGAAAACTTTAGCAAGCTCATACCTTAAAATAATCACTTCGAAAGCTCTATTGATTTTGACAAACATTTTCGTCGAGCGTTACATGATTCAACGAAATAGCAACAGTTCACTTGCTTCATCGACTTTGCCCTTTCTTTCGTTATTCATGACCGTGGCAATACAATGATTGTAATAATGAGATGGGTGACACGCTGGCTCTCACTCTCACGCTCCAATAATCTTCTTCCGCTTATATTTAAATGATAATTATCCTTCTCAACATCCAGGATTCCAATTACTTATCTAAATATCCATGTCGGTAATGGTGAGAACAGAAGAAACTGACATTCTTGCCTTGCGCTATCTTGTAAAAAATACTTATCATGTGCGAATTAATGATCAATTGTACAACTGCGATAAGATGCTATTAAATGGATAGTTAAGCGTAATACATATATGCCTTATAGGATACAACGCCAAAATTCTCTGATTCTTTCCTGGAATGATATCAGCTCATTTTCCCATCTTTTATCTTAATTGCTGGATATGTAATATATTATGCTCTTAAGAATAATGGCTTGTAATTGGATCAGTGAAGGGGTGTCTTCATGATGAAATAAAGGGCAACGTTGAGTAAAGCACCACGGAAAGATAAGAGGATGTGATACGGAACAAGAGAGACAATAATGACAAAGTCAAGGGACAAATTATCTCAAAGTCATTCTTCACGTTAGTAGAAATTTCACTGTCTCGTCTGTCGTCTACCCACGAGTGGGTCCTAAACGCCAATTTCTTGTGAATGAAAGGAATACAACAAAATTGTGAATGACTTTTCCACACTTATTCCCGTTCTAGCTTTACATTAATGTAAATTCATGTACCTTGTGGGATGCTACAGAAGACGTTCAGTAGCTGTGTTTTTCACAAATCTTACACCTTATCATGTCATTGATGCGGGAGATATTTTGTGCTGATAACCCTAGCATGATCATTTGTGCTCTTTCTAATCTAATATCTGATAATGAATGCTATTGCGTTGTCACTGATTGCCACTTATTGCTCACCCTTCAAGTGATTATTAGTTTGTTGAATCCCTCGCAAAAACACTATTTCCAGTATTTCCAGACTGACATAAGTGACATGATGTAATGTGGGGGTAAATGTGCTCTACCTTCGCAAAAACAAAAAAAAATCTTTACTTGAACTCCAGCCTGACTGTACACGTGCATCTAAGTAATCATATGAGTGAAAGAATGTTTTTTGCTCGTGTTTACAATGAAGTTGTACCGAGAATCTCACAGCTGAATCGAAATCAATAAAATATCATCCCGGTTCAAATTTCATTTTCAGAACATTCATTTCCCAATATCCAATAATACTGTGAGTGTGTCCCTGTTTAATACTTTCCTTTCCTTGGCCTGACCAAGACTTTGTTCAGCACCAGTAGCATCAATTTTTTTTGCAAAACTGTCACATTTTTAATGTTTTGATATGCAAATCTAAATATAGGCAACGTCATGCATGCTACGATTTGGCACGATCACCAGCAGAGGCTCCAGTGATTAGAGGCACGCTCTCTTTCCTGAGCCTGCTTAAAAGCTAATCTCTCTCTCTCTCTCTCTCTCTGCTTGTTGCAATAACTGCATTTCACTGAACACATATGAATAATTAGTTGTGTAGCATTGAATCAGCTCTTCTCCATTCAGCACTGCAACGCATGATGAGCTGGTTCATGGAAACATTTTAACGACTTGACCATTAAAGTAACACTATCAACGAGCGATCTCTCTCTCTCGTAATTTATGAGATGTGTACTCTTACCCTTATAGGCCGAAACCATACTTAGTTTCAGTTTTGCATACAATATTTGCTGATCATTGATGGGATGATACCTACACACTTTTGCGAAGGAGCTCATCGAACAGGTCATGATGTACACATCATTATATAAAATCAAATCAAAAATATAACACTTCGTGAATGAACTATGAACTGACAATTTGTCAGGGCAAGAATTTGCTTGCGTTGCTAGAATCTTGATTAAAACTAAGTATTACATTTTACTGCGTCGGTGCATCTCTGTCGCCGCTAGTGTCATAAAATATGACCATATGCAGTGCATATGTCCAGTCACGAATTGCAGTGGCTGATTCCGATGATCTAATATATGTAAATTCATAAGTACAGAGTTGTGTTTACCGGAACACACTACTTTCTTCTCAATCAGCTAACTGAATGTACTTCGGTCGTAAAATTACGAAGAAGCATTCCTAATAAGAATGTAAAAAGGCAAACCTCAGGAGTATGGAGATGTTACAAGGTGAAACATGCCAAGAAAATTGAAATGAAATGCGGTAGCAATGAACTTGTAGCATATGAAGAAAAAAATTATTCAGAAAGTAGATAAATATGCAGTTGTCTCTTTTCCCGTTCTATAAGCAGAAAACCAGTAGCACACTCATCGTACATTTTAAACAAATAAAACTGCATTATAAAATATTAATCCCCTAACCGAGCCCATCCTGATTGCGGATCTTCTGCTGACAATATTATTTGCACAGGTACGCGGGTGCACGCAATTGTGTAAAAGGTGCATAAATGTTAAAATTATTAAACTGTAATTCCTTGCACATTTCTCGTGTTCTCATGTCTCACCTTAGTAAATGGTAAGATTTCCCTTTGTTTTAACCTGGGTCTAATGCTCATGCTTAGAGTGCAAACAGAACGTCAGATTATAAATCCGTAGGCGAACTTACAACTACATATTTCCAGTTTCAAGTTTTCCATTAAATGAGAATGCAAATAAAGGGATTTACCTCCACGATGTGTCTAATTGGGTAATTAGTTTGAGAGACCCGATAATAAGATATTTTGTTCTACAGAAAATCAAAGCTACCGTACCGCATGAAGGACAAGAAGCGAAGTAGACCTTTAATATGAAACCTTAAGTCTGTCCATTGTGCAAATATTCTTCTATAATGTATGTTGTAGCAACTGGCAATATTACGTATGTATTGAAAGGTACATGATACAAACGGGAAAACCTGACGGAGATGAATGCATCTGTTAGGTATATATCTGTAACAGTCGTCAGTCACACTAAACATCACAAATCAAGTTCCATTCAACTGCTTTGTCAGCACCTTAAAACACTCTTAGACTAAACCAGATGATATAACAGATATTACACATATTTTCAGATGATTCCTGATTCCTGATCTGATATTGATATTCATACACGTATACCCAAATCTTTCGTCGTAATCGTTATTTTATTTTGCGGAGAGCCGGTCCATGGTGTTATGAAGATATTACAAATTACTAGTTTGAAGTAGTTTGCCATTTCAAACATGTAATCAAGCATAGCCCTACCTCTACAATTTGCAGAACTGTTTCAGCCAATCAGTCTGAGAATAGCGTGCAAAAAATAATTACTGGTATACAACTTTTTACCAAACTTATGTAAAAAGATACAAAATATATATGTACATGTATGGATGAAATCACGGGTTTTCTGCCAGTTCTTTCCTTCAGGTCCATGTTGGCTGACGCCAAAGTCCTTGCCACTCGCTTACCTCAAAAAGTGGACAAAGGAATTCTGACGAGATTTTTTTACTCGAAATCTTTCACTTTCGTGTGTTTCGTTTCGTTTATGTCTTTTGTGATATGAAAGCACATTAATCAAAAATTGTGATATTCTTATTCTTCGTCTTGTGTGAGAAATGCTACATATCTTGACGTGTGCGAAAAGTGCAGGAGTGTCATGAAAGCAAAATCTCCTACATAAATAAATGCATTTTATGTCATTATCCTTTCTGTACGTGATGTGTGTTTTTCAAATTCCTTGTGTGATATAATTGCAAATTCTTCTCAGCAGGGCCTTTTGTTTTTCATACAATATATAGTAAGTGATGAACGGGAAACAGGCAAAACTGCGACCACCATTATTCCCTGTCTGTGTTCCATCACCATCTACAATGCATGTATATAGTGTTCATCGACACATAACCTTCTTATAGAATTCATTTTCCCACGAGCATATCGTCTTCGCCGTCATCTTAACTTTGCTCATCATATTTGTAGCAGGGAGGCATTCATCGCAACTTCCATACTGCCAAAAGGATCAGTTGCGGTTGAGACTATATACTACCTTCCATCATGACACGGGTGTAAATGCTCAAAAATACATACCTAGATATGTACCTCAATCTTATCATCAATAAAAAGTGCATAAGATACCTGACCCTGCATCATATCTATACTCTCCCGTCTGACGAATCAGTTTTGTAGGAGAGTTGTCGCAGATTTCCACACACTTGGCACGAGAATGCAAGAAAGGCGATTCAGAAAAAGTCCCAGCGATTCATCATCAACGGCAAATTCAAGTGAACGTGAACTTTTCAGTGGGCAACTCTCCCATACATATACAAAATATGGTTTAACTGGCGTATGTATATGCACATGAATTGAGAAGAAAGGCTTCTTCTATATAATCTACATGTACCCGACCCGGATAGTATGATAGTGCATGACACTAGGGAGAACATACCCAGTCAACTATAACTGTGCTTTAATATAGTAAAAAGTTGGTCCAAGTCCATCAGTAGACATAAGCTTCTCATCATCGTGTTCTTCGTCACTCAAGCTGGAAACTCCTGTGAATAAAATTGTGATATATACATACAGTGATACACTTGATACTAACTAAGATTGAGACGTGAGACAAACCAAGTTTTTGGAAGTAACATGATTTGACAAAGACTAGACTTCATCCAGTTTCTCTCGAGCGTCCCGTTCCTTCACTCTCTCTTAACAGTTTGCTCCGCGAACAATGCACTTGCATCATGCTTTTTAAATGAGAGGAAATAAGTAGTTGAGGTGTTGAGAAAGGAACAAATAAAGTCTATGCACAATTTAATAGAGCTTCCACTTCTGATAAATTCGTTGTGCCACTGTTACCTGGTTTAAGTTGCTCTCTATAATTCCCCTTTTCTGTGGGTGAACTTTTTAAACAATTATTTAAAAACATGTTTTAAAAGAACAGCAATTTTTGTCAGCAATTATATATATCCGAGTTAGACTGTGATAGTCGACATGTTGCATTTGTGATGATTTTAACTTGCAAACAAAAAGTTTTAATATTCTAATCGAGTTTACATATACCAATATTTGTATATAATTATATAAGTTCGCAAATATCAATTAATTATAAATTTTATCAAAATGGTGCGTGTTCAAAGACTGATATCCACAACGCTGACAGTCACAAGCTGTATAATCAGTTTCCTCAGTTTATGCTGTCTTTGCAGTAGCCAACACGAGGACATAAGCCATAATCTAGTTCGTGATCCCGTTGAATTAGGAAATCCGTATCCGGTAAATAGGGGTTCGCATCATTATGATAGTAAGTCATCATCAAGGCGTCATCATCCGAATCATCCTCATCGACGCCCAAACTTCAGCAACCCTTCTCTTTCGCCCTCATCCACGTCCAGCGAAGAAAGTCCGCTTCCGTCTGCCCAATCTTCTGATGCGTTTGCCAAAAATGAGGGGCAACAGTACAATGACAGCACAGGTAGTGGTCACGTTATTCCTTCAGCGAGCAAGGAAGACTCGGAAGAAGCATGTCCAGAGTGTGCTGCAGCTCGTCAAAATGCAAAAGCAACAGAAGGGCTGGACGATGAAACTCTGAGAGCGGTACGTGTCGAAATTGTGAAAAAACAGATTTTGAAGAAGTTACGCCTCAAAGAGCCACCCGTACTGAAACACGTTCCCAAGGGTCATCATAACACGATGTTACCTCAGATAGCTTTAGGAAACCCGGTGTTGAGCAATGCAGTACGCAATGACAATGAGGATGACAATGCGAACATGGATCTAGAGGACTTTTACGGAAAAACTGAGCAAATTATAGTACTCGCTCAGGATGTGGTTACTGGGTGCTCTTCGTGGGGCAGTCGCTCAGAGGCGGCATCATGTCTAGTCTTCAGTTTACCAAATGAAGTCATGTCGAATCAAATCAGCAGCGCTGAAATGTGGGTCTTCAAGTTGTCTGACATGTCAACCGAAGACCTGCCCGAGTACGAACTTGACGTGCACAATACGCACAACTTTTCCATTTCTGAAATCGTGACGGTGAGTAGTTCCCGATCTTCCAAGCGACGCAGTAACATTTATTTTAATACCATCACCTCCCGACATGATGTTCCCGAGACTTCCGGTTGGATAAGCTTCAACATGACTGACAAGGTGCACAAATGGCTGGCAACGCCAACGCGTGAGCACACAATTAAAATCAGTTGCAGCACGTGTAGCAAGGATCCAAACGAGTTTCCCTTCGACACTGTTGGCGAACAGCAGCCCTTTATCGTCTTCAACATTGCGAATGGGAAACGAAAGAGGAGGAGTCGGCGGAGCATTAACTGCAGTCCAGGGATCACAGAGTGTTGCCGCGAATCTTTGCATATATCTTTTGAGGAGATCAAGTGGGACTGGGTACTGGAGCCGAAGGGGTTTGATGCTTTCTACTGCAAGGGGAAGTGTCACGGGGATGCAGCCCTGGCGCATACAGCCACACGGCACTCCGGCATCATGATAGACTATGTCAAGACGCGTGGAGGGGTGAACAACAAAACGATTGACTTGGTGCCGTGCTGCACTGCCACGGAAATGAAGCCCATTTACATTCTTTACCTTGATCCTCAAGCGTCCAACACTACCATTCAGAAGGTCAAGCTTCCGAATATGGTGGTCCAGTCTTGTGGATGCAAATGACCCAAAAGTGGTAAGTATTCATTTTAATTATAAAAAGAAAAAATATTATTTTGCATGTAAAACTTGTCCTCATACGTATAAGGACCGGACATATCTCGTATAACACGTATTATTAAAGAAAGCACGCTACAAAGGAGAACATTTAGGCATTTCCTTTTAAAACATATATAAAAAAGTGCACTTGCAATCCATCAAGAATATGACAAGGGAAATAATTAAGTCATTAAGTTCAAATGATAAAATGCATTTATGTATAAATTGTCTTCTCGGATACATGGGCATTCTTACGATAGGTATTGGTATCGCTTAAAAATGAATTAAACATATGTAGTGCATTTATAATTGAGTAATTGAAGGATGCATGTATTATTATTTACTTATCTACTTCCGCTGAGTTTGAAACTTCCATTCAATCTCTCGTGTTTTTAAATGAAACTCTATAATTAAGCCACCCTTATAAATATTCAAATGCCTATAAAAATGCCATTGTCACTGTATCCATATCTCGATATCTCACGTCACAACGTGTTCGTGACGAGTGCTCAATCAGGCACACAGTAACTGCTCTCAAGTGGATTTGAAATAGTTTTATCATATGAACAATTCCTCGTGAGATAGTTTTTTTCTAAACCTGTCAAGCCTAGCTGTACATGGCATTGCATGAAGTAACACATTTCAGATTTCAGATTAGAGAAATAATCATCTTGTAAAACGACAATTGATCATTTAATCACCCATTTCTGGCATGATAACAATGCATCAATAAGAAACTGACTTTTCTTATTGATGTGCATTATCATGCGAGCAAGGTATTGACAGTTTGCACGTGTTTTAAATTATGTATATGTGAAGCTAAACTTTAAGAATGCGAATAGGACATTGACTGAAATGAGACATGACATGCACCCATGAAAACTTCTACAACCAGCAACCGTATCGTGATATGCGAATTTTTGCAGAACACACAAAGTTAATGCTAGTAGTTTATGCTCGGATTCATTTCTAATTATATGATTATTTTTCTTTGTTTTAGATTCCTAGATCTTCACATCTCTAGTCGGGCTTTTGCAAGCACAAAATCGTGATAAAATGAGACTAGTGTTCCAGAGTTCCAGAGGATGAGACTCCATGCATACAACGACGGAGGCAGTCAAGTACGTGAGTGTTTTTAGGGGAAAAAATATTAATGCAACCAGAACGAGACTTGCGACCGTGGATCAAGGAGATTGTAACAACGAGCGTAATTTGCGACAAAACCGATTAAAAACTGCCAAGAATCTCAATACAAATTTTGGTGGAATCAGGATGTATTTAATTAGTTAATGTTTAAGCAATTATATAGAGAGTAGAGTAGATTAAGTATAGAGTATTTTACAAATTGCCTTACATAATCTTGTGTGTACTTTTATGCTTGTATGATGCAACACAACCACTTGAATGTAAAATCACAGGCATCAGTTTCAATGTTTCTTCCAAATAATATTACCTTGGATTGTTACTCTTTTATTACAAAGCTGTTGTTTCCATTTGCGGTATTTTTATATCTTGAGAGAACTATATTATAACATTAAGTATTAAGAAAAATTTTTGTAAATAGAAGGAGCTCAAGTGTTTCTATTTAGTTAGTGAAAAAACAAACAAATTATAGATGCATGCATGGATCGTGTACAATTTGGTATAAAGATGTAGTGAAGGAGGAGTACAATGATGGCACAGCTATATTCTTACATGACATTTACTTTAACTTAACATATAAGCCCTTTTTGAAATACGCTGTAGTCTGTAGTATATAAGCCCTTGTTGCAAAATGATGGGAGTAGATATTGTACATAAGAGCCATCCCTTACTTCAATGCACTGACAATGAGTGACAAAAGTTTAATGCGTAAGTAAATTAGTCAAATATAATGAATATATATCGAATGAAATAATGAAAAATATAAAATATTCACAAAGCCTTTTAATTTCTATGAAATAAGAGTCAACAAATGTAAATTTAGTTTTAACGTTTTTCATGTTTATTAAACATTACACAAATAAACAATAACAGGTATTTGAAGAAAACCCCACTAAATGAAAATGGAATTTTTGATGGTTTTGAACCACATTTCAAACATATTTCACGTAAATTAGCTGGAAGTACAAATTTATAGCCCATGAAACAGTAATAAGGCATTAATATAGAATGTTTGAACTTAAATGTATGCTTACATAATGCGAAAAAGGACATCAATTTTACAGATACATCTTTAAGAATATTTAGTAAATAACAAGAGTGTCTGCCTACTCCACGACTTACTTTATATCTTAGAATCTTATGTTTTTATATCATATATATATGAACGAAGTCATCACACTTTCATCAGTAAAATTAGTGAAGCCACAAGTTACCTTATAATGATTGATTGCAACGAAAACTGAGCGGTTGTGTTCATATATTATTTTATTAACTCCTACTTTTGGAGTGTTCCATTAAACTGCCGATTCAGTTCAACGTAAACAGCTTAACATGTCAATTAAACATCTTCAGTTCAAGCGTTCTTGGATCTTGCGATAGGTTTTGCAACTGAAATAGTACTGTATTAACGGAAGGTCAAATAACAGTCTCTTATCACTCATGACTCCAGGATTGCTCGTTCAACGAGGTATCAAATCCAGTTCAACTGCGAATAGGTCCACTTGTTTGGGGTGCCAGAATTGGTGTCTTATTTTGCTAATAATAAGAATACAATTTTACTCATACAATCATAACATCGAAAAGCTATAAATGCTTCAGATCTTGGCAAATTTGACTTTAATGATCTTGTAAGTGGCGATATCATACCTGATCTGTAGTCTTATTATTGATCCTCTGGAATCTTGCTGACTTAGTGGGCTGAGATTTCATCCATTCGCCCTTTTTACCTTGCATATTAATTGGAGACTGACGACCACCTCTCTGTGAAGGTCCTCCTTCAGGGGACGATGGAGGTAAACTATGAATTTGCCGTTTCTCTTCCATTTCTTGCAAGTAAGCATCTCTGTGGACCTCTTCAATTGTTTTTGGACCCGCATTGTCCCGACGCGGTTTCCATCTTTTTTGTCTCAATTCGACAATATCCTGAAAATAGCCAATTATCAGTTGTATTCCAATTTGTCGTTTTACAATATTCGTTCAATATAAGCTTCCACGATATTTTAAAGCTGCATAATTACCATTATGGCAAAACGTATTCTGGAAGAAATTTTCTTTTCTTCTGACAGTTTATCCAGTGTTCCAAAAAATTTATCCATGCACTTATCCTCAGGCAATGATCTAGGTCGTTGATCCGCAGGGACGCTTTTAAATTTGGCTTCCGTTTCAGCCAAACTTTCATCTAATCTCTGCCCTACAGTTGCCAACAGTTTGCATAGGCATTCGAGGTTATCTTCGTCAGGGGTTGCTGTAAACAATCAATGTTTGTTAAAATTCAAGCATTCATAGAACATAATTATGTTTTAATGTATTATTAGTTATGGTGCTTACCTAAGAGCATTCGGACACACTCAACCATAATTTTCGCACTAAGCATTTGCAGTTTATACAGTTCACCGATAAATCGTACATTTCCCAACGACCTTCTTCTGCTTTTAAACTTTAAATCGTTTAGATCAATTTTAAGCTGTTCCTTCTTCTCAGCATCTTGTTCCTCATCAAGAGTTTTAGTCGCTTCACGAATTTTATCTTCGTCTGAGTTACTATTTTGGAATTCTCTCTGACACTTGTCCAACAACTGCTTGCGGAATATTTTCGATGTGACGTCCGACGCAGAGCACATGGCGTGAACCTAATTTGATAAAAATATTTTGGTAAATTACTACACAAAATACATTTTTCAACATGAAAATAGATTTACGATATATTCTACTAGAAATCAGAACACAACTTCTCATGAGCCTTACCATTTTGGCATAAGAACCAGAAAAAGCTGGCTCATCAATCGCCTTTTCAAATAATACGTTTATAACGGCAGCCACCCGATTTTCTTTATTTTCTAACTTCAGTTCCAAAAACTTCAATTTCAGCCGGTCAAAATTTTCTGGAGTAAGTTTATTCAAAATACTTCTCGATTCCTTCACGATTCCCTGCAAGAATGATATCAAACCACCGTTACATATATGGCTATTTAAAACACAAAACTATTTTATATTTTCGCTGTCAATTTTTTAAACGGTATATTTTATAGTACCTCCACTAAAATCTCTTCTTCGCTCTTTGGCTCATCAGGACCTACAACTGCAGCAGTAGGTGCACGACGACGACCAGGCTTCCACGGTTTTTCAGCTTCATGCAATTTCACTTCTTGCTTTGGAGCCAGCTCCATCACTTTAGGAGGTGGTCGAGATTGTGGAGGTGGTGGAGGAATAAACATTGGTCCTAAAGCCCAACCACCACCCTTTTGCCCTGGTCGCATCATGTTTCCATTAAAGGGCCCACCTAACCCTCCGCCCCCTAATCCCCCACCAAATCCAAGACCCCTAGAACTACCTCGCTGAATTGGTATAACACCTTTGGCTGGCACCTGTGGACCCTACGATTGAAAATCAAAGCACAGTTGACTTGAGTTTTAAGTTTAATTGATGGAAAATCTATATCTATTTACTACTGCGCACAATTGTACTTGCAATGTGCATTGTTGATTGTGCATTTACGAAAACACCTCAATAAATTGTAAATGCACCCAAATCCAAAAGTATTTCTTATTTATGTTCTACTTATTATTTTTTACAAAATTCACTTACAAATAATGTCCTCGTAGGACTGGTGGGACTCCCCTCTCCCCTTGCGATGTCCATGAAGGCCTCTGGAACTTTGAAAACTGTGACGGGCTGATTACCAATTTCGATAAGGAAGTCTCTGTCGTAGTTGATTCTGCCACTTGGGCTGCTCGGTGTGCTGCTGTTGTTCTCGTCCCCGTTTGTCTCCTGTGAACTCATCATGTTTACTTCGTCTCCGGATATTCTCATACTCCCGCAAACAACAAGTGTTGGACTCCCTGTGCTTAGCCTACGTCTCTCCTGGACAAGCTCTCTATGACACTCCTCTTGTCCAAGCAACTCTACTAATCTAAACCTTTCCACAAGACCCAACTATGCTATGCTCCAATTTTCCAGGAACAAAGTAACTCTGTGAAACTAATCTCCAGCTAATTTTCCTTGAATAATTGGACTCAAAAATTAGTCTTTTGTGGTTTGTGCGACGTTGTTCCTCTGTAAAATAGAAATGATAATTATCGTTATTTTAAATAAGACATGATTTCAACAATGCATTTTAATTGTTATGAAAATAAAAGGTATATGATTCAGATTAAATTATAATTCCAGGAAAGCAGAGAAAACAGAGAAGTATAAAACAGTGATTTCCCATATTGAATGGATATGCATATAAATTGAAACATTCTTAATGTGCGTATTTATTTTGAACTATATATTATCACACACTTTTAGGGATGTGTATTTTCTCTGTAATTTAACGCTCGATGTAATGAGTTGAATTTCATGGAAAACAAATGGTATATCTATATTTAGACCCTGAAAGATTAAGGAAACAATTTTCCATACTGCCTAATTGCAATGGCATAGTGTAAACATTAATTGCTCGCGGTGGTCATAAAGTTCAAGATCAAATGTATATGTATACCAAAAGTGCACACATCTCTCTTGTTAAGTGAGGAAAGATCGCCAAGCTATTATCTACATACACAAATTAAGCCTGGAGCACGAGCACACGTCTTTCACAATTCTCAATCTAGTTAAACTCACTAATACATTTTTGCATGAAGTTTCTTTTATCAATACTTCGTTGATCACATATTTTCGGACAACAAAGATTGTGGATATGGGATATCAATGATATCATCCAGTGAGAACACTGGAAAAAGAAGCCTATTTTGTATATTAGAGAATGTGCGACACTTTTTGTATTAATTTTGTATCATAATTATTAATACATGCTCTGCTATCTCGTTCTTCTCCCAATTCGGAGAAGAGAGGAAATGGAAATATATGCGAGAGCTCTGAGCACACTCAAATATATGACTCACTTCCTACCCTGTGCTATATGTAACATAAGCTTGGATAATGTGATTTAACAGAGTGCATTTTTATACGCAAATATTTTAAAGATAGTTAGAAAAGGTTCATATGAGCGAGAAATGTTCACTTTCAAAGTTTTAACTTTTACTTCTTCCCCCAAACGAACCTGCGAAAACTCACATTTCAGTTCATATAAAAGTAATGGAAATATGGTGTGAAATGGAAGTTACCTTGAAAAATGAGTATCTTCGTTTGGAATTTGTCACTTACACGAACAAGGAACTTTTTAAAATCCCTCAAGACGCAAAAAATAGGACACAATATGTTATCCTAGAAAGAGGCGATGAGAGTTGACGTAGTCGACGTGAATTGGAAGGTTGTGAAGTAGCACACAAGCGTTATCACAAATCGGCCCCAGAGCGTATAAAAATACAATTGGATTCAGTCAGGGCCGCAAAGTGCACCACACACACTCACATCAGCACTACTTTACTAACGGCTTTGATGAAGGCGAAGGAAAGGGGGTCCTTGACAAAAAGAAAATCCAAAAAATGTTATTCATTCACTTTGTGTGTGTATATCTATATATGTGTATTTGGTAACAGGGTAGAAGGAATAGAGATAGCTCTCTTCACTATATACAGCATGTGGGATAATGATGACTGTTAACTCGAAAAACGTATGAAATGAGTGTGTAGAACATCAGTTCAGTCTACAGTGCAGTGGCCACTCTCTGTTTCTTTATTCCTCTCGCACAGACGTTTTTTTTTACTTCTTACCAGAAGATATATAAAAATGATAATGTAGAAAAGAGTATATATGCAAGCATGCAGATATGTTGTATGTGTGCTGCACACCTACGTTCAGCCTGATTACCAAGTATTCACAAAAGGTAGCTAGCTAACATAGATATATTTGTGCGATGATGATACCTAAGTTGAATGACTAACCAACTTAGTCAGAATTGAGAGGACTTTGCTTATTCATATACGCTCTTCTCTTTCTCTCTCCTCTTTCAGAGGCATGCATCTATATAGCCATTTACTCATGGCTTTACCGTTTCGCCAACAACGTACTTACGTTACCTGATCATCATCATCATCATCGATGGAAGTGTTATATCGTATTGTTATTGTAATTTGCAAACTCTCATAATAATCTTAGCAGAACGTATTGTCTGCTATCCTCTCTGCATTCTTTCATTGTGCTGTAACGCTTCAGATCAATACAGAGATCTTCTCAAACCTCCGTCAATAATGTATAATATACAATGATAAACAGAGAAATATAGTTTCATGAATGTGACTCCCCACTGTCCACATACACATACGTACGTACATAGTATATAAGTACCTGCACTCCTCCAAGAGAGATAAATGTGCAATTCAACACTGGCCGACGAAACTTTTCCCTAAAGCTATATACGTTCCTGAACTCTAGCTTATCTTTAGTGTGGTTCCAACATACACTCACTAAATCCCTACCCTACCTTACGTCTAGTCTAGGAAATCTTTTACCCAAATGTGCAGATGTAACAATAAGATGAACGTGTACAGATCTTAAATCAACCCTTTACCAAAGTGAGATCTGTGTGCTGCTGGCTCATTGCTTAAACTCATTAAGCCACAAACTACTTAAATGGTAGTATCTGAGCACACTGCAAAAGTAAATAGATAAGAAAGATGCTCTTCTATTCTGCAGAGAGACCTTCATTTTATTTCTCGTGCAGAACATGTAGAGAAACACACACTTTTATAACATATATCTATGCATTTCTTGCTATAGATTTGTCGTGTTCAAATCATGTGTGCATTTTTGCATTGAGGGAGTACCATTTTGAGAGTCTACCTGATTTATCCCAATTCAAAAAGAATCATTCATTCAGCAAGTGATACTCGTTCAGTACACTCAAAAATGTTGCAAATTCAAGTGACGTGCAAAAAAGGAGTGAAAAACGTATGAAATCATTTCTATTGCACATATATACCTACACGATCCTCTCACCCATTATCATCCCGGTGGTGTGGTGGTTATATATACAATGGCTTGCCTCCACGCACACGTTTTAAACATGCCTTGAAATAAAGTCTGTAAGTAAATGTACAAGTGAATCCTACAATGATAATGAGTAAATTGCCCTTTCGCTTATCATTCAACGACGCAAACTAACTGATTCATGTGACACAGCTTCGCATTCGCAGTGGAAAAGTAAATGTACTTTTTGTTCCTTCTACACATTGGCTTTCTGTTCCTCTAAACGTCTACTCTCTTGTACGATAGTAATCTAACTTCTTACTTCAACAGAGTTCACAAAACTATAAACCAATTGCTGAAAAGTTACCACATACTGAACAAGCTTTGATAATTCGTCTGTGCCCTACCTTCACAATGATAATGTAATATAACCAAACCACCTGGCTTAGTCTCTCTCGCTCGACATTACTTTATACTTTACCACAGGTTTACCCTCATTCACTTCCACCACTTCACTCTCATCAGCGCAGTTCGCTGATGGAATTCTGCATACAGATAAAAACTAGAAGTAGAAGTAGGTATCTTTTAGTCGCTTTGCTTTATAGAGGAATATTGTGTATTTGTAGCCACCACCACCACACCAGATGGACTTCAACATAAAAACTGTGAGAGAGAAAGACTTTTATGTGTGCCATCAACCTGTTCACTTTTAGCCGTTTTTACAAGCAAATCGTATATAGCCTATCGTCACATATATATCTATTAGGTATTCGCTCAAACTGCGTAAATCTTTCTGGGAAGTCACTCGTACGTGGGATGATTATCTCTACGTACGTAGTTCACTAGCATGTCACATACTCCTTGAGAGATGCATGCATAACTGTTAGGTAGCATCCGTAATGTAGTACTAACGTTTAACTCGTTAACCTGAGAGAGGTAACTTGTTATTTAAGGTGAGAACTGACTAAATCGTAATACACAGACATGTAGCTGCTCTGTCCCTATCGGCATGTGCATCTCCTACTTCCTTTCCTATCAATGAGCTTGGCCTGAATATGATATTACCGTCATCATCGTAAGTATATAATTACCCTATCACGTAAAACTGCACACTTGCAAATTTTATAAGAATGAAAAGCGACAGGTAAAACAGAAAGAGAAAATGAGGAAGCAGACAATAAGACCGAGATTCCCATTTTCTATATATTATTGAGCGAGGAATTACGCTATCAATCCTAACTTTGTAATATGCATTTTTATACCTTACGACAAAATGAGAACTGCTTAATCTCCCCTTCGCAGACAATACTGAATTGATTAAACAACTAAATAAGTAAAAGATAAATTACCTTTTTTCGAAAAAGGAACGTATATGTCCTTAGAATATAGTGTGTCTTTAATTCACTCACACTTTTTTTATATCATGAGGAAGTGAGAGGAAGATTATATAAACTCCTTCACACCTTGTTTGTGCTGATAGTTATCCACCCAAAAAGTGTGCTTAGAAGGAGAGTAAGTATTTACACTCTGAAAATTGTAATTTGCGAGATAAATTGGAATATTTAAACCTAAGAATTTACTGTAATTTAACGGGTGGAAATATTTTAGAAGTGATGAGCACTTGGGCTAGAAAATCTACATATGTGTGGAATAAATATGTAATATCCGCCTCTTCATTTATGCTTTGACGTGCATGTTGCAGCTCATTTTATGCGTAGGAATGTAAAAGTGACAGACCCCTTTCCAGCGAGATATTGTATGTTATGTACCATGTACGTATTGATACGATACGATCCTTCCTTACTCTCTTAAAACCACACGAAATAGCCTATAGAGAATATGGAAAAGCATTGAGGTCAGCAGCATGCAGCAGCAGACACCCTTTTCTCATGCAGACATGGTGTGGTCCGCGACCATGCCGTCGCTGCATTATGTTTCTCTAACTAGATGGTCTGTTGTACGGTGAAGTTTTCTTAAAGGTTTAGGACATCTCCGTAACAGAGTGTTATAAAAAATGTAGCTAGATGTGCACGTATACCAATGCATATTCATATAGAGAGAGGGAACTGCAGCTGGACGGATCTGACTGGACCAAAAACCAAGGGCAATGTTCTTTGTTTCGGCTTACTCTTTCGCAAACGAGTGTATTAACCAAGCGTGTGTACCCTATAGCTTTATTGCTTCTCTTCTGCTACCATTCATTATCTACAGAGAATACTGTTGAACGGGCGAGTCCAGTTCAGTTGTACATTTGAAGAGGACAAAGCATTTAGACTTTGAGAGCATATTTCACTGACGTGGTAAGCCGGCTTATTAAAAAGCATGCAAGAAAGAAGAAAGGTGGTGTCGTCGGGCATTGGATTGGTAGCTGGAGTATAAGTAAATTGTGTGGAAAGGATTGGTTAACCATGAATATGTTCACAGATTACGTGTGAAAGTTGTGCAATGCATCAACCAACACAGTGAAATTTTGCTCATGTAGAGTAAAATACTGTGTGAATAGAGAGGTATTGGTAATGAAATGAGTCGCGACTCAGTATACAAGTGTTAAGTAACATCCTCAAGCACGTTATGATTTAATGGACATTTTAAAAGCTTGGCACACAAGTGTCAGTCTCACAAGAAGAAAGATGGGGAAATGTAGATTGTATATTATTGCTGCCATGTGCTTGCCATCGATTTTATGAAGTAATTAGTCGGCACGACATAACCTTTATAACTATATTTCATTGCTGCTATAAGATTAACGCACACGTTTTGATCTTGAACTTTGTTTTGAACATAAATTGATTTAAATTTGCTTGTACTGCTAAAACTCATGTCGATTCACATCGGGCATAATTGTGGGGAATACTCAGAAAATAGTTTCAAAATCAGTTACCTGAACATGTGGTTTTACTCCATTTTCTCTCTCAATCTCAATATTGCGACCCCAAGCACACACTATTTAGAGAAAAGCGTGGACATATTCGTGCCCGCAAGTTAAATAGGTCGTCACCAAAAGAGTTATGGAAGTTGCTGGATAGACTTGAAACCAGCCTTCCACTTGATCTAGTTATGTTATGTATTTTTTAAAGTTTCTCGCTGAACTGGATTTGACAAATAATTTACTTGTGATTCACCATGTACTTCTATTGTGTAATTAGTTAATTTTTACCGCTAAGGATTCCTAATAATTTTAAAATTTTGAATTATGAATTTTTTGGGAGTATAAATTATTATAGATTATGGATGTGTGTAGCTATTGCCACTCCACGACCATGACCCAATCGAGCAAGTTAGAAGCTTCATTTTCGTACACTCTAGCAAACATTCCTGAAACTGTAATTCATAAGTTACCATGTAGTTTTGCGCGCAGATTTGCCGTTGAGGATTTAGAAAGTAGCTGCAGTTTCTGAGTTGAGGGTGTTTGGCCAACGCCTTGTAAAGAACCAAAGAACGGTTGAAAGGAAAGCCTGCCTTGTATGAGGGCAACGATGATATACTCGCTATATGCAATGCTGAAAGATTCAATCATTACTAATTTTTAATTCACAAGTGAATTGGTTTGCTATTTCGATCGATGAACGTTACATGTAAGTTCATAACTTCAATGTGAAGTGAAATGAAGACACCTTGCCAAAATGCCTCTCATACATTTTATGTACCCGATCGGTACTTGTTGAATGCAGTTTTGCACAATGTGCAAAGTGCATTCAGTGCACGTTTTCGCTTTAGCGAAGTGACAAGACAGTTGGAAAAGTTCCTGAGGCTACATATACGCAGTTACCAGAAGACTTCAAACTTTTTTGCAAGGCTATTACAAACTAAACCATAAAAATGACAAAACGAAAGGCTCACATATAAATGCAGCTCTACGCAGATATGACACACGACACACGGAAGTGCTAAATAACCCTTTTCTTTTAGCCAATGCCAATAACAATTGACAAATAACCTTGTCACTCGTCTTTTAATGTCTGTTTGTAACTGCTTCCTAGCCGTGCTGAGATATTATTAGAGTGTCATAAACAATCGTTCAATGAAATCGTGCAAAAATACACACGTGCAGCTTCAGGGGTTGAAGAGACGCAGTTCTTTCGTGTATCCATTCAAGATTCTATTTGGGAATTTACATGCAACGGTTTTACAATGACCACCAGTGGAATACTCCATTTAACAATTTGTATATAACTTGTGTTGTGTTGTATTACTCCAATTGTCATCCTTGCATCACGTGAGAAATACACATTAACTCTTACATTAGAGGGTAAATGTCATATGAAACTACAGAACTGCAAACTGCACTTGTGAGCTACATGAACCGATGATGACCTCCCATTGTCAACTATTCATAGCAGACAAAGATGAGGAGAGATATAACCATAGATAAGCATATAATGTGACGTATGTACTCGTACTGTAGATATCACAAGTAGCTGATTTTGCGTCTTGATTTCAATTCCAAATCAAATGCATACATTACTCACAAGCATGTAGATTTGTACAAGTATGGCAAAAATTATGCTAATGCTAATATTCCTAATGTGCGTGAAGCTGGACATATTAATTTGCTTATTAGATTAAGATTTCAAAGTGTACGATTCTTCATCAGTCAGAACTCAGAACCTTTTTTGTATTTTCAAGCGGTAATGTTCAGGACTACTAGAACTATAAGTTTGTATGATATTATGTTTAAAGCAAGTGTAAATATCACAATCATGTTTGTTACGTGTACTCACTCATGAGGGTTCCTCATCAAATGGGATCAAGATTTAGCCCGAAGGTATGTTGAATTTTGCATTGAACATGACGTGACCCACTTTATACCCTTAGCAATCCGCTGTGATTATACTTTTACATCAAGAAATATTTGCATTGATTCCAAACTCCTGCTCCTGTGTATGCCACAGCGTGGTGAATATCATCTAGCAAAATGTGAACTAACACATTGTTGGTGCCAGAGAGAGAGACGATTGTTGAAACATATGCAATGCTACGCTACTTGCGCTGCGTCTAAGGGGGTTTCAAATAGTCACGCTATGCGAAGTTTGAAACTCACAGGCAAAAGTCTTTCCCAGAACATATAAATACTACGCTACATTCCTATTCACACTTTTATCATTTCATGTTCATTCAAACTTTTTGTTACATTGACTCAAGCACAAACTGCATTCAAACTTGTGATTCGTGTGCACTAGACACACACACACACACAAGTTATGAAGGCGTGCTATGTATCAAAAGCTACGTACGTTGCTTAAATAACCGTAACGGTAAACCCAATTAATTTAATAAATTATATAGTTTCAAACTGGTTCTTCTCTACGAGAGACACTGCATGTACAATGCAAAAAGAAGAAGAATTTAAGCATGCACTCCCCCACAACAAACCGTGAAGCAATAATGCAAAAAAGAAGATGCTCTTTTCACTAGCGCTACAATAAATGGCACACTACAAAACCAGAATTCATTCATACCGTAACACGCATAATATGCAGACCAATGGCTCACGTTTTTATGAATGAAACTGAGCATTACTACGTTTTCATTGACGGCAACAATGGTTTGAATTGAGGTATGTTGAGGTTGGGTGGTATGGACGCATCGTGTAGTGGGAGTGGGTGGACCAGGCGAAGCATCCCCCATAAATTGTTGTACAAAATGTTCAGACTTTACTCACAAAATTTAATACAATGTCCACATTTCAAGGTATGTCGCCAAAAAAATTGGTTTTAGAAACGTTAGTTTTAAATGTGTAAATGAGCAGGTTTAAGGGATTTCCCCATGAGTGATGTGCAATCGGCCTCTGGCACTGCAAAAATAAGCAAAAATATGATCATTTCACCTTGAAAATTTAATAATAGAATGCATTTTATTCCCGACAAGGAGTAATGGATTACCTAATTGGTGTGTTTGGGCCAATGTTAACGGGATTGCTGCATGTGTAACTGCATGTTGTGCAAATACAGTCATCTCCGCTGCATGGACAAGCCTTGATATTTCCGTCACTGTATGCAGCGTTGAAAATTTTCCACGAGTACGAGTGGCTGCAGTAACCTACAAAATAAAACCAACAAATTTTGATTTTAGGATGGGCTACTCATATTGCAGATATCCATAAATGTATAAGTGAAATATAAAAAATCCCTGGACTGGGAACGGAAAGAAAAAGCTGTGCATACCAGCAAATCCAGAATTATCGGCTTCTTCACACCCGGGCTGATTTTTGCCACCATTTACATAAACGTTAACGTCACCTTTGTCATGGTCAGAGTCTCCCAAGGTGCCCCGGTTGGTGTGGTAAATGTCAACGAATGCTGCATCTCCGTGATGAAGTCTCTTGTCTGGGTCAACGCCCATCGAGAAGAATGGTCCTGCAGGGTCCAATCCGACAATGCGTCCAATACTCGCTCCATATCTGTCTTGGACTGCTGTACCGGCAGCTCCAGCAACTATACGTTAATGGCACGATGTTATCAAAAAATAATTCTAGTTGTTAGTAAATAAGCATGTGATTTATGGGTTCGTACTATGAGCTCCCAAGCTGTGGCCGATGACAGTTACGTCATTGAATTGGATTTGCTTATGAGCTCGAAGGAATTCGAGGAACTCTGCTAAGCGATGTCCCACGGGCCCAACATTTCCAAGGACTGTGAGGTAAGCTGCAGCGGTTTGAATAGGATTCCCAATGGTAAGTCCTGCCGCTGACAGTCGACCCCAGTCGAGAACAATGACGTTCCTACTTGAACTTGCAGCGTAAGCTAGAGTAACATAATTTTTTGGTATATTTAAATCTTAATTTTGACTAGTTGTTCAATAAAAGTATTCCGTTTTCCCGATGAATGCCATGTAACATACTTTCTTTGGTCAGAGTTGACATGGGACTTGTAGAATCGGACATGAAACCGTCAACGATGACAGTTGTGGGAGTGTTCGCCTTCAGGTTAGACGCGACAAGAGAGTTTACATTGTTGTAAGCGATTTCAACTTTTTGAGAGGCAGTTCTATTTTTTGAAAAATATCTTGATAATTAATAAGAAAACTTTTCATCCAGTTTCTTGCAATTAGCTTATATTTCAAATATGAGGACCTTACGGAAAATAGAAGTATTTCAAATCATTCACGTCCTTGGAAATCGTGACAGCGAAGGCTGGTGAGCTGAACCAGCACACCAGACCCAATACGAAGAGTGAAGTTGGTCGAATCATTGTCTAGAATGCCTGGAAAAATCTAACAATGTCTGTGAAATTACGGTAAGATTAAACCAAGCAGAGCTCTGGAACTGAAATTCTACCTCCCAACCCACCTCCATGAGACTTATATATGTATGTAGAACCTCTTAACAAGTTGCATCAGTCTCATGTATGTCGACGGCATTTATAGTGTGATCTCATATTGGACTTAAAATTTCAGATGATTTACAGCCTTTTGATCTACAAGGATTTATGCAAGTGTTTGAAAAAAATCTGAGATATCATGTGCTCGAGTTTAATATAACTGACCCGTGCTTATTGGATTGTTCATTCTTTGAGAGAGATTAAACAGAAACAAGTATGCTACATTTAAGTAAATGACCACAAGGGAAATGCAGTTTTATGAATTGTAGTTCATGTTTCATATTCACATATTTTTTGTTTCAGGTAAGCTTCATATATATTTAATATTTATGTTAAAAACACGTCTTCAAGAGTTCGCACTTACGTGAACTCCATCGAAGTTCTGAAATAGATATGTTTCATATAGCAGGATTTCACAAATTGCAAACATATACAGGTAATTTACACCTTATCAATCATACCGATCTTGTAATCTGCAACGCCTTGTCACAATCATAATCTCTCAAAATGCTTATTTGGGCTTAAGATGCACATGAGTTTTGAATTTGTCTTGTGGATGGTCAATTTTCGTTTAGCCTAAAGTGTACGTTTGCCAGGAGCTATGACGCATGTGAGTGATGAAACTCTGAGAGGTTCATGGCCAGGATTATTCCACTTGTCCCGTTGTGTTCAAATTCCAAATGAGCCAGAAATAACACTTCTTCATTTTTGAGAAGCACTTGTTTTTATGTCGGAAGCAATGTCTATAATGTAGTGGTGCACACAAAGTGCCATGAACGTTTCAGATTGTTCAAAAAGTGAAGAGGACATCGTTAAGTTTGTTGGTGATAATTTACTCAGAGTTGTTCCTAGTCCATGGCATGCACTAAAATATCCTCCAAAGCAAAAGCAGGGCCAGTCAAATCGTTGCACTGTAATGTAATAAATGATGGCTCATGACTAATTATAAATACCATTAAAATGACAAAACACAGGTATCAATCAACATCAAGCAATCTAGTTGCTTCCACTTTAATTCTACGTAATCTTCATCTATTTCTGTATGCATAGAACCCCATGGCCCATATACCAAACTCATTACAAAGGGTCCCGCAAACAGTAATTACATATTCCATCATAAGAACAAAAGAAAAGAAGATACACATTTTTGAACCTTCGGAAAACGCTCGAAAATTATCTTAAATCCACATGAAGTGTGCAACTGATCTTTAGACTATGAGAAAGTATATCAAAACCATAAATACACTAATCTATTCCATTAATTCTTTAATCCATTCACACAATAATCTAGTTTTCGTTAATTCATTAATCCACGTCGTATAATTTCTCTATTGCGAGCGCAAGCGGCAGCTTCCCTGTGTTCCTGGTTCCCGGGATAGGATTTCCGCTTGTTCATTCCTCGCTCGAGCTCTTGTTACTCTCACACTCAAATCCGACCTATTGGTTCGAACAAAAGTAACATCCTGCAGTAGTCGTTGAAGCTCCAGGCACTTCCTTGTCCTGATAGGCGTGGCAGTATTATTTGCTGAGGAGCTGTCACATCTTTCTTGAACCCTTCTTCCAACTTGAACGCCTACGATTTCCACCCCGTACTCAGTAGACGCAGAGGGTGAGTAGATCATATCATCCATTCCAAAACACTACAAAGAATAGAAATCAAGGCATTAGTTATGTAATATGGTACAATACACCTGTCAAATCAAAGTTACACTAGACTGCATATTATAAATCTTTTTTTAGCTAAAACGTCGGTTGGTTCTAACCTTCTGAAATTTTTCCTTCTTCAACCAGCAACGAACATCATTGATTCGGACGGAATTACGTGGCTCTCCAAGGTGAGCGATTAGCGCAACAATCCATCGTCTGGACCCGTACCTGCCTAAGGAAGACTTCTCCGCAAACTCCATAATTTTACGAATTCTCTTCCGAGTGAGCTGCCTGGGAAAAAATTCTCGTGGAAGTCTACACAGAAACAAAAAAAAATGCACATATATTACAGCAATACTTATCTCAATACTATAGTATAACACGAAATTAAAATTGTTTAGTTGATGTATCTAATTCACTTTATTATCTTCTGGATTATGTTGCTGCCAACTGGAATAAGTGGAGCTGGAATCACTGGAACTGAAATAACTGGAACTGGAGTTACTTCTATTGGGCCGCCGCTCGAACTTGTCCCCAAACTTTTAGAACGGTTTCTTAGCCGGCTAGCTTCCATCTTTGTAAATTTACAAGAAACTGAACTACTATTTCAGTGAAACCGGCAATGTTCCGTGAATCAAACTTCAGAAACACACTTTGAAAATGGACTGCAAATTTTGTGACGTCGAATTTCAATCTTTGCTGACCCCGAAGTCTGAAATGTTAGAATAACCGAACGGAGAATCAATTGCTGGAAAATGAGCAGTTGAGACGATGCTTACTGCTGAAGCAACCAAACCAAAATGAGGAAATCGGGGGAGGACTTCACCTTTTTATAGTTCTACAAGAGGTACCCGAAGTGACCCATGAAAAAGTTTTGGAAATATGGTTCCACAAGTACCTAAAGATTTGAACAAGGTACCATTACATATCTTTAAGTATGTGATCGTAATATTCTACAAGTTTTCAATAATAACACTATACTAATTATGTAATAATGCGAAATGTTACTGGAAATGTTATAAAGGAATGTACCCAAATTTCAAAGCAATGTTAATTAGAAGCTGTTATTTACGCTAATTTGCATAAATATCCAGTGATATTCTGATTCAAAAACAATTCTTTTGAAATTTTTGAACATCTTAGAACTGGAAGGAGGTATTGTCCAAGCTGCATAAGCGTCCTTACGAAATTACGAATGGACGTAATTAAAAGGAGTTTCGCACATTACTGACATTATCGAGAAATAAAGACATGCATTTGCATATTTCACTCGTCTAAAACCCAAACTAAGGAAAATGATAATGATAAGCAATATTAGCATCATGTGACGACATCCGACATTGTAGGAAGTTTGGAACATTCCAGGGTTCAAAGGTTGATTGGAAGCTTGTATTTTACGTATTTTGAACGTTTCGCTCTGCCAATGACAAATTCCTCAGGAATTACATTCTTGGCGAATCTTACAAATTTATGCAGATTTTCCATTTCAAAACTAAACTGGATAAGGAACAAAGGAACCTTATCCTTAAGGAAGCTTTGCCAAAGATTAGTCTTTGTTCACTCGATCTGCTGTCAAAATCGAGGACGCTTGGGTCTTATTGAAGCCGTCTGCGCCCAATGCCCCGACGAACGTGTGGATGTTATGCGGCAAGCAAAAGCATAAACAAGAATTCATGACTTCATTCCCACAAACAAATCCCGACCACAACAACTTCACTTCGTTTGCGGCTTTGTGTCTGCAATTAAAATGTTCTATTAAATTTAACGATATTTAATCGTTCACTCTCGATAACGTGGCCAATAATTTAACTCAAGCCTAATTAAAATATAGAGTGCATCAGGATTTGAGTCAAAATGAAAGTTACTGTTCAAGACAGCATTGTAGACTACTACACGGACGTGTTGTGTCACTGTTACGAACCTAATGGAAACAGGCTTGCAGTTGGGACTACTACTGGAAAAATTTTGGTTCTGGAGTAAGTTAATCTTTATTCTTTATCATATTCATATTTATTTTTACAACTATTGTCCACATTGACGAAACCGTGGAGCTCATATTGATTGGTGATTTCTATTTTTTTTTAAAGAAATGATGATAACAAGCAAATGTCATACGCTGCGGACACAATGATCCCCGAAAACTCCGCTGTACTTGGTCTTCACTGGAGCAGCAAAGGGATTTTCATTGGGGCGAAGTCGTTGTTGTATTTACTCAAGCCTGAAGACATCCATCAACAAGTGGAATCTGCTCCTTTGCCATATGTCAAATTTGAATGTTTAACTGATGTCTACGATGTGTGTAGTCAGTCTCCAAATGATGATAAAATCTTTGGGGCGTGTGATGACAGTAAAATACGTGTCTGGGATGTGGAAACGCAGCAATTAACTTGTGAGCTAACGGATCATCGGAGTATTGTTGAAGTTTGCAATGCAAAGTTAGCTTAATTAGTTTTATATCCAAATACTTACCCATCACAAAGTAATATATTATAAATTTGATTACTTTATATTTTTCTGGTATTTTTCAGCAATGAATACTTGGTGAGTGGGTCACAGGATGGGAAAATTCATGTGTACGAGTCTAATTTGAGGACGAAGAAGGCAATTATTAGTTTCGATGTCGGAAAGCAGGTGGTGAGTTTTAAGATGAAAGACTATGTAGGGTTTATATTTTCGAATTTTTAATTGCAAATTTAATTTCAGATATCTGGACTGGATATAAGCCAGAACTCAACGTGGCTGGCGGCGGGATGTAAGGGTTCTCCCATCATTTACAATCTGCGAAATGTTGCCTCACTTCCACAAATTGAAGTGGACAAGCCAGAAAGTAAATTATTTAGTACTACTGATGCATGCATGCCAGAAGGAAATTTGGAAAATTTACGTTGATCAAGTATATTAAGATTTTGCCTATAATTCTGATTACAGAAATTTGCACGGTGCACTTTGACAAGAACAACAATTTATGGTGGGCAGGAGGAGGAAATGTTGTCTACAGATCAGCCACTTTGACTGGGATTTCTGCCAAATTGAAGTCGTCATTCGGAAATACTTCTATTTATCACGTGTTTTCATTGACATCCAGTATGGACTGTGTTAGTGCTGCCGGATCGTCTACTGGTATATTATTTACAGAAAACGGGGACTTCTGGCACGAAATGGTTCATTTGTAAAAGTTTAATGGTTATTGAATTGGTTAGCATCGTTAACATTTCTGCATTTGTACCTATCATTGTTAGTAGTAGTCGGTTAGGATAAAGAAAACTTATTTAGATCAGATATATTGTTGTTTAAACGTGTCTGTCCTATTTAACATAGCATAGCTAATAGTTTCACATTTTAGTAGAGCAATTTATATAAATAGTGAATTGAACGGATCCTGATAATATTTTTATATCTATAATGGATTATGTAAATGATGGGACATTTTTGTCTATAAATACATGACGGCAAGATCGTCGAAGAAAACAGTGAGTAAATCAACATATTATTATGTCAGATATATTTTCAGACATATGTTATAACGCCATGACTCATGAACAAGTTTTTGTCCCTCCAAAATGGGTTTCCAGTTGATCAGCGTCAATATTTCGTGCAAGGTAACTTCTCCACTGATTCACGTTTGTTCCAAACACGTGCAACATATTTTTGGTTCGATCGTCCAGGAGAGGTTTCGTAGCTTGTAAAACTAATTCGAATACTGTCGGAGCTGCAGAATGCAGTAAATTTGTTAACGTTTACTTTCGAGTCACAGCGTTCAAATTTCAAAATAATATTTTACTTACTATTTACTAGGATTATATCGTGAGAACTTCCTGGAAAGTAATTTTCATATGCCTGAATGTATGATATATACACTCCTACACCTGTGAAATAAGATTAGGATATCATCCTAAATGTAAAATTTGAGGAAATGCCAAAAATATTAATACAAGAAATTGAGCATTGATATGATGTGTTACTCACACTGCAAGCATCCATGAGTTGTAATACCGCATCCATCCATATCAAGAAGTGAAACCCACTGCGTGACCTGTTTACCTTGCTGCTGTAACTCCCTAACTCTTTTCGTGGCATGCTCCAATCCTTTGTACAGGTACCTCCGAATTCTATGCCCCTTTCCAGCTAGAACTGCCCTTCGGATATCCCATTCTCCAAATCTCAGTGCTACAACTGCAAAAGTAAATGCACATTTCATTCATTTTCATTAATGCAATGCACGTGTTTATCTGCACTACACTGCATTATGCAACATCAGTAAGGTCGATTCCATAATAACCAACAGCTTCAGCTTGTCATAAAGTTGCAGTCATAAAACTTACTTGGCCTGCCAGTTTTGTCGTATGTTTCTGTACACAACGGATAGTCTTCTTCCATGTCCAACCAGTTTTCTTCTTCGATTTTAGATATATTGTTTTCCTTTCTCCATTTCAGGTTCTACAAGAATTATATAAAAATATGCTTTTTAACTGCTCGTTAAACCTGAAAGTGCACATCGCTGTCATATCGCTAATCGTAGATAGGTAGGCACTTTAATGACACGGAGTACAAAGTCCAAACTTCTCTGTTACCTCTTGAAGCATTTTCTTAGCATGATCCAGGTTAAAGTTCTTAGCTGGAACAGCGAAAACAAAATATTAAGCAAGTGCATCGTGGAAAATTTTAGGAAAAAATATAACGCTATATCACGCAGCGCATTCTAAATGTTTTGATCATACCTCTTAGCCATCGAATGAGATAGATATCTTCTTTCATGTACTCTTCAGGCAGCATAGGGCTAACTTCAACCCTAAACTAATTTGCAACCATGCATGAGTTGAAACGTAAAACCTATACTTAACTTTACAATTGATAAAAATGCATATAATCTTTGGGTTTGCCTTGATTTACCTTATCGAGAACAAACTTCTCATCCCTTGAAAGAGTCAGATCCTGCTCTACACTCACAGCGTCAATTGCCGTAATGAGTGAATCGTCTAGGATAAGTAAGACGAGCATCCAGAACTTCGGCAATGCTTCCATTTTATTATTCAGCTTAAATTAGACTACGCCAGAGGTGATCTACTCCACTACTCTGCTTTAATGGAAAGGGAAGGCTTGGTGTAATGTTACTCCTTCGTACCTACCGAATAGAGAATAGTCATATTCTTAAAACAGTAAAATCTTGGAGATTCACTTCAAAATGTTTTAGATTGTTTCGAAAACGAAAACTGATAATCACTAAATCACAATTTATGGTAATAAGAGAAGCTCCAATGAATGAATCCTGAATTCCAGGCTGGGATGAATCTTAGATTTACGCATTCGTAGCACTCAGCTATCTGAGTGATTTTTAATCTGGCTCCTTTTACATGTACAAACGTCATTTTGGAGTCATTTCTAGTATCTGCATAACTCACAACTTCACACTTGTTATTAATTTTGAAGTCCAAATATGCTTTGCATGAAGCAACAACATCACACTCATACATTCATCATGTACATGTAAGTATGCGGCTTGTTGGAAATTGCTTCATAACTGAGAAAGTGATTATAGATAATCTGGGAAGTATTGTCTTGAGTTTAGGGAATTACTGAGGTTTGCTTTATAAGAATCTAAAAACTCTCATAATGCACCTATATAATATGCTCACAACGTCACAGTCATAACACAGCGTACTACATTCAGAGCTACAAATGCAGGTGCAGACAGACTTACCACAATGCAATTCACAGTTTCGCTTTCATAATCATTTTAAACTAAAAATTCCATAATACTTGGATAATGGTTGCTTGTAGATCGTAGTTTACACGACAAAGGCTGTGACTTATTAAAATTTATTTCATGGGCGGTATTCATTCACATGTTTCTTTGCGAGCTTATGATGCTAACCTCGAACAAGTAGACGATTTCTTTAAATTTCTCACCATACACAAACAGAATTACGGATATCTGAGGAACCTACCAACTTTCGAGACAGTAAACAGTATTTACATGAAGGTTTGAAGGCAAACATTTTTGTATATTTACTATTCAGACTTCACCAATGTGTGATTTATAAGTATATGCATTCATGCCTATTATCATTGAAGCATTTTGAACATGGAATTTATGTAGGAATACAACTGCATGTAAGACAAACATTATTCCACTACGAAAAGGCGGACGAAACATTTCGAACTACAATTTACACGATTCAAACCTTTGTACAGATGGAAATGTGTGAAAGCTTGTTTGCAGTGTTAAAGAAAAATGTGCGTCTCAAAATTTAATTATGATCCTTGTCGCATATTGTCCATTGTCCGATTTTGCTGCACTATGTTTCCCCTTAAGCTCTTGCCATGTAAATTAAGTTTATTAATTCCAATATTATTATAAAATGTTCAATAATATTTTTTGTAGAACTATCAGACTAATGGTTATTGTAGCTTAATGGCGCAGTATTAAAGTCCTCCGGTTCCTTTGTAAATTTTAGTTCCGCCATACTCAGGAGGAAGTTCGTCAAGGCTGACATACTTCAAAAGTTCTGGCTGCCACTTTGATTTGTCCTGATTATAGACCTTCAGGGCTTTCCTGGTCAAAGGGCTCATGAGTGGTCGAATTACGTTTAGTACCAGTTCAAACACAGGTGGAGCTAATTGTAAGTGGAGGCAAGTGTCATTGCACACAAGGACAAATTTCACATTTATATTCATCACATCATGAAGATCATATAAATTCAGGTTGTATAAACTTGTAACGGCTATTACTGTTTATAAGCATGATCTTGTCCGCATATCCAGGAAAGTGGTGTTCATATGCGTTAGTCAGATATATGTAGAATGGGACACCTTGCAAAGTTGTAAAGCAAAAATATCCTGTTTCAGATTACGTTGCTCAAAACTACCCTACATGTGATGTTATATTCTCAGAAATGAGCATTTGCCATACATGCCACGCATCCATGCTGACGAATATTATAATTATTCATGTTGATGATGAAGTCCCATTGTGTCACGTTTTTGCCCGCAGCTTGTAATTGCCGAACCTTTCTGGTTGCTACTTCAAAGGTATAATCGACGTATCTCTCCAAGCGTCTCATTTTCCCGGAAACAGTTGCCTTCCTAAGGTCCCAGTCCCCAAAGTTGGAAGTAATTATTGGTTTACCTGAAAGTGTCAAAAAATATTCCTTCGATAACCGGGGAAATGTGAGACTCGTCAAAATCTGAAATCTAGTTCCAGTCATGTCTCCTACCTTCACGATCAATGCTCTCGACGTATGAGTTGTATTCCTCCTCAACATCTGAAAAGTCTTCTTTATAAATGATGTTCATATTATTCTGCTTTCTCCACTTCAAATCCTGTCAAATTATGGAATTAAAAGTGTCCCAAAGTATGGGCATTTCATAATTGCCTGAAAAGTTTTAATTTGTACAGCCAAAGACTGGAGCAATTAAAAAGTAATAGATTACCTCCAGAACAAACTCCTCGGCCCTATTAACATCGTAGTTCTTTGCTGGAATAATGAAAGTTAAGAACGAAACACAGACAACATAGTTATATCAGTTTTTCCAAGACTGGAGGTCAAATAATGATAACATTTTCACAAAGTGGATTGATATGTATGTACCTCTTAGAAAACGAATCAAGTAAATATCGTGCTTCATGTACTTCTCAGGTAGCTTATCAATCACTCGAGCTTTGAACTGCATGAATATTGTTGGAATATTAAACCTTGAAATTACTTAATTGAAAAAACTCAGGTTTATTTTATGTACCCTATCCAATGCGCGCTTCTGTTGAACAGTCAGCGTCAAGTCTTCTTTGACAGACACCCCTGTCACGTCCACTAGACCGACACACCAAACTGTCACCCATGCTGTAAATCGGAGCGGGTGCATTGTGACAAATTGCAACGATGCCGAAGGGTAACAGAGCGACAATAATGTCGTGATGATCTTTTGAATGTTAAATTGTAAGTGAGGAGAGTTCCATATGTTTTTTGAAGTTAAATACCAAATTCACATAGAAATTCTTGTCGTTTGCTTGGAATTACTTGAAATTGCTTGAAATTACAAGAAACACAACAGGAAAACTGTCCGATATTTTTAATGCAAAAGTAGGTGTATTACTTAGGATGCAAAATATTAGATTTTCGATTTTCATGCAGTGTACTGTACAGACTGGTATGGTGTTTCAACATATACCAAAGCTGTATCTCCTTTTGAATTCGTGAACCGTGGGAGTCGTCGGGCTGAAGTTAAACCGGCAACGTTCTCATAATATTTTACAGGTACAACGGTTTCTACATTTATGCATATGACGTACACATTTATTTCCGATACATTAAATACCTGCACGAATAACTAGTACAAGCGAAACGGTCGGAGTCCGCCATTGTTTCTCGAGGGATATTAAAAATTGAAAGAAGGAATGATGATTGCTCGTGGTTGGTTTGATTTTCTGGGATCATGCAAAGGATGCAAAATCTAAGAATGGATGATATTGTCAGAACACGCGAGACAATTAAAAGTTTTTGCCTTGTTTAAATGAGTCTCGCTGAAGAAGGCTGAATGAGGTTTCAAATATGAAATAGAATACAACCGACCAATCGCTAGTACCAAGTATTAAATGATAGCGGCAGTTTATTTTGCACATATTATTCCCCAACTACAGTATAGTTTTTCGATTAACCGCATAAATACCTTTAGGAAGGGCGTAGTTCGACAACAAATCCGAGTTTAAATACGAGTTCAATGTCCACTCAAAATAGTATTTAAAACAACAAATAGAGGAAATCTACTCCTGTAACAACTTACTTCGCATTCTATAGCTCAACATATGAAATATTTTACAAAATAAGACTAATAATTAAATGCTCATACGGTGATGCTTGCGGAGTGTACGTGTATACGGATATGCCATTTTCGAAACAATACTGATATAATAATTCTTTCTCATGCTTAAATACGCCATTGCATCCATCCACCACATCATGCAAAACTGACCTGGCTTGACCATGATGTTGATGTGTGCCACAATCTGCAAACTAGTTTCCTCATTTTCATTTCCGTACGTCGTTCGTTTGTACTTTTCGTACATCATGAATCCAAGTTGTTATACGTATGTCTTGTTGTCTTCAAGGGCAAGACAAAAATTACAACCCGAGAGAAACTGGCATGTGCGTAAAAATATACAGAGTATCAAGAGCTATAAAAGAAAACTCGTTCGGTAAGTCATGTTTATTGCATGTACAAATGAACGACATATATAGGTACAGGTACAGGTGTGACAAGTGACAAGTAACTCGTCGCTTGGAATGAGTACAGGAAAAGTTGTTGCAATGCAATGTGAATAATTAACAAAAATCATTAACAATAATACTTTTGCATTGTTTTTACAACAGTTAAAACGTATGTTTCTCATTGTGACGATCGCCGTTGGTGGAAAATGTATAGTTTGCCGGTTCAAATGTAATCTGTACATCCCTTTGACACTGTTCGTAATTAGACATCTCTGGTTCCTCCCTGCAATAAAAATGCTCAGTTAGATCGGAGCTGCCGATATTAGCTTGTCGTAAGTGTGAGTAAATTAAATTATTAGGAATGCGTCAAGTCTTGACGTACATATTCTGGTGGCACTTCACTTCTGTCGACGATTTTGAACAACTCGGATTGCCATTGTTCTTTATTAGTATTGTACACCTTCAGGGTCTGCCTCGTGAGGGGACTCATTATTGGTCGTAAGACATTTAGTACCAACTCAAATATTCCAGGAGCTAAGATAATTAGATGCATCTTTATATTAGGAACAAATTAAGTAGGAGATGATTGATAACCTTTCAAAACTAATGTTATATGTGTAGTTTCTTACTATTGATAAGCATAATTTTATCTGCATGGCCTGGATAATGGTTTTCATACGTATTGACAAGATGAAGATACATCGGTAGACCTAAGTGAGACAACACCATTTTGGATAAGTACAAAAATTTGCATAATGCATTAAAATAATTTGGTTGTTGCATTGAAATTTAATTAAACTAATTTACATTGGATGCATCCTTGTTGAGCCAAGTTATAATTCTCCATATTTATAATGAAATCCCATTGCGTTACAAGTTTCCCTTCCCCTTGCAATTTCCTGACTTCTGAAGTGATCATTTCGAAAGCTCTGGAGATGTGACGATTCAGTAGTGGCAGCTTGCCAGCTATAGCAAGTCTACGAACGTCCCAGTCACCAAAGTTGGAAGTAACGATTGGCTTACCTACATTGTTAACATTGGTTCAAGGTAATATAATTAAGTCAGAAGTTTCTTTGTACCGTGTTTTTGTTTACAGCGTTCCCCACATTACCTTCCTTATCTTTAAAATCGATTCGGAAAGGATAGTCTTTATCTAATTCGGAGAAGTCCTCCTCTAAGATTGTATCCATTTTGTTTTCTTGTCGCCATTTTAAATTCTGAAATTTTTTTCTCCATGAAATTCAATATTCACGAGGACATGAGCATGCCGCTATGTACTCAAAAATTCAACGGAGAGTTTCCCATTTAATTTAACCTACTTACATCTTTCAGCATAGTTTCAGCCTGGTCGAGATCCAAGTTTTTAGCTTTATAAAACAAGGAAAAAATCGAATTTTAGTACTTCATGAACTATGTAATCTAGCATCAATCAATGCATTCACATGAGTGGAAGTAAATGGAGTGGGACAGGATCTGCACGAGCAAGAGCAAAATGAAAATTGGAAAGCTACCTCTTAGCCAGCGAATAAGGAAAATATCTTGCTTCATGTATTCATGAGGAACAATTGGAGCGACTCTTGTTTTGAACTAAAAATATTCATAAAAGTGCAACAATCGGGTTAAACCAGGAAACAATGGTTATAAAATGTTGATGAAATGAGGCATATAAGTTCCTACGCAATATCAACTACTCACCTTATCTAAGGCTCTCTTCTCCTTCGCAGTAAGTGTCAGGTCCTGTTCCGTCGTTACAGCTTGGGCAACCCGACTCCATTCTCCAGCTATGAATATGCCTAATATAAAAAGGACTTTCCAACTACCCTTGTTGTTTTCCATGATACTAGGATTTTCAATGAATTAACTATTTCACGTGTGATCTCTCTTGAAGTTTATGACCAAATGATGATGTTTCTCCAGCGAATTTTCAGTACCACTTAAATTCAACCTTCTCAGTGTTTTTTGCGTTGTTAAAAAACTGGAAATGCCTAAATACATACATGAGATTTGATCGCACTCAGTTATATGTCTCGTCTCGAAAGGTGGTTTCGTACTCTTATCTTCGAGTTATGCATATAGCGGTTCTGGATATACATACATACCTACATGCTTTCAAGTTTCATGAGAATTCAGACACTGTTGCTTCCAAACCAATCCAAATCTTTAAAACAAAGTCCATGTATGATTTTTTTGATTTGCAGAAATGCAAGCCCAAGCGGTGATCATGCATGCATGGTGCATATACTTTAGGACTGGGTACATATAAGATAGAAACAATGACAGGCTATATAGTTGTTGTATAAGGCGGACCAAAGGTAAGGTAACATATTTAAGGTAAGGAAAAGTACTTGTTCGTCTGGTATATATGCTATGTGGTATATTTACAGTAGTGTGGAAATAATAATTACTGAAACAAGGATCCAACTCGATTCAATACTCGATTGAAAACAAGTAATAATTTTACTGCACATTAAATTATATTACCATTGAACAAGTACGATTATGCCAAGCGCCTTCAAGGGCGACTCTGAATGTTATATTGTAACTCCTGTAACAAGTGTGAAATGAACTCCGTAGTGCACTGCGAATATATAGTATGCATCGACTTAAGAATAGATATAAGTGCATTTTATTGTTCTCTTAAAAATATGTGTTCTTATACGAGTATGATCAAATTGAGTTGCTGAAATGCTGACCAATGATGCTATGTAGCATTATAAATTATAAGCTCGTCATAACATAAACATCTCTCAATATGTTATCCTTTATCCTCGTCAGAGCTATGCAGGCAGTAGGTAGAAACTACAAATCATACACTTTGGCTTGGTGTTTAAGTTATATGACGCATTGATCCGAGCTTCACTCTTCTCCGAACATTGCCTTGAACGTAAATTTGATTGACACTCGCTAATTGCGCATCTCATTTACTCATTTCTCGCAAAAAAACTCTCCTTGTTACGCTTTAATTCAGGTTTTTCAGCATTTGTCCTTATGACTTCCAATTTTGATAGACACGCATATTATGGAAGGTGTCTGTCTAGCAATAATCCCACTGCCCTTTGATCACTTTGTAGCACAAGGAACTCTTGTTTTACTGATTTCTCAGAAATGTTTGTAAAAAAGTTTTTACAACACGCTTGTGAGTTTTCCCCGTGTGCTCCAGGGCCAACGAATCATAGTTTAACTACGTCAGTGGTCAGTCGAAGTCCGGCGAAAGGGAACTTTGAACATGGACAATGCCCATGATCATATAACATAATTTGGCGGATTTAATGACCTATACCAAAGCCTCTAGGCGATACTTAGTTTATGGCTTTTGATGATGTAACCATTTGATGCAGACGAAAGTATGAAATGATGTTTTAAAAGAGCTAATGTATAGTAAAGATCCTTTCGAGCTTTCATCCTCTTTTTGTCTTCTTTATTAATATCTGGCGACGAAAACATCACAGTCTTGTTTTTGTAAGTATTATGTTGCGTAACCTATCATTTTTTTTACTTATTCAGCTTTTACAATTTTCCCTCTAATAATCCTTTGCACATTAAGGTAATGATCAGAGTGATAGCACTTTCGATGGCCACCCAATTATTACCTTTATGCTAATGTCAGCACCTCCAGAAAAGTTGTGGAAAACTACTGTAACTTCCTAACCAAACAACAACTACATAGATTTAAAATTGGAATTAAAATGGACCCTGGAGCCGTCCGAAGATACCTCCGCAAACAACATCAACCTAACCTAAGTAAATCGTGCATATATGGCATTCAAGTCAAGTTTACTCTGTGAGCATCATGTTCTGTTAAAACATGTTATATATACCCTTTTAAAAATGAAGGAACTTGAACAATATTTAAAACATAATTATTATGAGGTCAAATATAATGCAAGAACGTACACAGTAAAGTACATTGTCACTTAATACCCAGTCATCATTCCTATCACAAATTATTACACCATTTCATTCATCTCAGCGCCCTTTGACGCCGGCTCGGGTGCGCTTAGACAACAGAAAAGGTTTCCGCAGCCAAGAGCCACCCTTCGGTCACCCATGTGCTGAAGCTTAGCAAACGATAAAAATACTTCTTCTAATGTAGTTTTGCTAACAGTGTAGTCTTCTATAAGATCGTGATATTTGCTCTTGAAAGACTCCATAGCTCCAAATATCACGTCCCACGTCATCTCAGTGTTTAATACTTGATAGTCGAGGACATTCTAAACGAACACAAAAAATATAAATGATCGATCATCATAACATAATTTAGAGTATCAATACATGCTTATTCGGTGACTATATGCCGTACCTGATGCTCATCTTTGAGCACACAAGGGGTGAAAGTCTGCTCAACTTCTTGTTTCAGAAGTTGTATTTTATCCAGATCTAATCCCCGAGTTTGCAACCGGAATATAAGGGTGTATCCCTTTGCGTATTTGCTCTTTAAATGCTCTACTCCGCCTAGACACTGTAATTGGCCATTGACCATGATGCTAAGACGTTGACAGAGAGCTTCACACTCTTCCATACTGCAAAAGTTAGTGTCAGAACAAGGGGCACGGTTATACAAACATAATTTTTCAATTACAAAGTTTAGATGAGAACTAGGGTTACATTGCTACCTGTGAGATGTTAGTACAATTGACTGGCCCAAGTTTCTTGCTGAGAGGATTACTTCCCAGAACTGTCGACGAGATACAGGATCTACCCCACTTGTCTATATCGAAATACGAACCTCATTAATTTTCTTAAAACACACTCCATATTCGTAGGAAAATAAATTGGGGAAATCTTACGGGCTCGTCCAAGAATACTACTGGTGGATCGCCGATCATAGCCATCCCCACACTAAGCCTTCGTTTCATTCCTCCGCTGTAATTACGACATTCTGCGTCTCCGTGCTTGAAAAGTCCTATTTTCCAGGAAAAGAATGAAAAGATACACGATGTAATAGGGAAAGCAAATGTAATTTTAATCTTTGAAAGTTTGCATCTCAATTCACTCACCAACTTTCCTCAGCCATTTGTCCACCTGGCTGTTAATGTCCTTCTGAGGAACGCCTCGCAAGTGGCAAAATATTTTCAGCATTTCTCTTCCAGTGAGCACTCCAATGATAGCGTCAAACTGCGGACAGTATCCTATATTCTTCAAGAACTCTCCACGACTTCCTTTAAGTGTGGTGGAGAGACTGAAGGCATCTCCCGAAGTTGGATGCTCATCTCCAGTAAGCATTCTAAATGTTGTGGTCTTTCCGGCGCCGTTTACTCCGAGAAGCCCTACAATAATGCATTTATAATAGAAGCTCCATTAAAATCGATTTAAATCTGCATGAGTTTGAATAAACTCAAATGTTTTGCGGCATTCTTTTACCAAAGCATTCTCCATGATGTACACCAAAGTTGAGACTTCGTACTGCAGCGAAGGAGCCATAAAGTTTCGTCAAATTGTTGACAACCAGAGCATCGTCAGACTTTGCTCCCATATTCGCCACCCGGTTTTCTTCTCCCAACACATCTTCGTCCTCAACTCGAGCTGAAGGGAACCTCCTATTGCCCCTTGTAACTAAATTCCGAATAGAACTGGACGATTCCATGAACAATATAATGAGCATATAGATAATGCCCATAATGATCATATAGACGACTTCTTGGAGAATCCCAGGAACTTCGTATGTCGTAAAGTCCTTCTCATCAGTCAGTGTGTAGTTCCAAGTGAAATATCTTTCCGGTTCAAAACATTGTTGTATTCCTTCATGGTTGATCAAGTCCTCACAGTTCGGGCAACACTGACGAATGTTCGCATCGATTTGATGATTTGGATTGCAAATGATATCCAATTCGGCCTCGCTCAGCATCGCGCATCTACTATTTAAAATGGATATGGAGGAGAAGCGCATTACGCTGACGGAGACCCCGTATGTCGTGAATAACCTCGCGACGTAGCGGAACTCATCTGCCACTCCGCCCTTGAGCAGATTATCAAATATGAATGAGAAGAGTGGCGCGACCAGACCTTAGAACGCATACAAATATACTATTACAGTACGTGCAACACCAGAAGTGATTTTCGTTTTTACGAACTTCGTATAATATCTTACCAGTGCCAAGATGCAAGATGGTTGATATCGAATATCCGAATGAAACGCTCGAAAATACCAAACTGCAAATGTATGAGAAGCAAATAGCAGAGAATCCATACACCATCAGGATTAACAGTAGAGCACCTGTGATAATCAAACAAAATAATGTGCTCATTGTTAAAATAAAATAACATACGAATTGCTACAAAGAGAATTTCAAAAAAATTCGGTTATACCCAACGCATTATTGTTAGTAAAAGTTCCTTCAAATATCTGAAGGCCCAGGAAGGGAATGGGAATTATGGCAATCATAAGACAACTGGCCAACATCATCAGAGTGAAGTCGAATGCAAATGAAGTCGCCCAAAATGTGATGGGGTGCACCCCTGTCATGAGCTGGAGTTGTTTCGCTTGGGTTCTCCTCTCGTCAGTCGGGAATACCAGGAACCCTGATGCAAACAAAGCAAGTCCAATAGGAACAAAGAGTCCTAGCATGAGTGGACCATCCATGTAGTGATGTCGACTTGGTTTAACAACTTCCAGTTTCGAAAATAGAAGATTGTGCAACGGATGGAAGGCTGTGTCCAGAATGTATGACCGATTGGACATGGCGCGAAGGAGTGTATTCGTAGCTAGATTGACTGAGAGTGGCGCCGCATGATATGGGATGGTGGAGTACATTGTGTGGACGTTAGTGTCGTTGAAGTCCGTTGCAACGATGTAGTGATCCCGATAAATTCCGAGATCTGCCGAGCTAGCTTCCTCTAGTGCTTTCGTCAATGTTTTATCCTGCACCCTTACACCACTTCCTCTTACTAAGTCTTGGAATTGATTGGCTACGTGCTGAAAGAGAAGGAATATATAACATTCAAGGATGTATCGATAAGATTTCATAAAAATGTCAGATAGTTTTTGTGCTTCATTTTCAAAACATGTGTGCATGCTTACATTATCTTCAGCATTGTAAAGAACAATTGGATTTTGGTACGACGATAAGGTGATGGGTCTTGCTGGGTAGTTTTCTCTGGGCACATAAAATGTATTGAAAAGTAAAAGTGCCACTGCGATCATCACCGGTGGCATGAGGAACTGAGCAGCAAGGAGCTTCTTTTTCCTGAACGTGTACATGGATTTCTTCAGGAGGAGTCCTTGAACTTGCCTCATTACGGAAGGAAATCGAGCCTGAGGGGTATTCTTATTCGAATGGCCGTTCATCTTTTCGTTATCGTTGCTGTCGGACGAGTCGGCAGGATCATCTTTGGTATTGTTCTCCTCAATCCTATGTTTGGATAAGAAATTTACACATAATCTCGTAATGGCATTTCTTAATTTGCACGCTAACAGTTGTACTTGTATCTTCGTACGCAAGAAAAACGTCTTCAATGGTGCTCAAAGAAAGGCCGATAGTTTGAATGCCAAAGTGCTCCTTGGTCACCTCCAAGTCTTTAAACATGGGAGGAAGCTTCGAGCCAGTGGTTTCATCGTAAGGAATTGAGATGGACAGCTCGACAGCATTCTCGCCGGCCCTCTCCTCTTTAATGAGGTATGCGTCTGGCACGTGGGTTTTCACAGTTTGAATGATGACATTGTTACGGTTTTCCTTCTCACTTTGTCGACTAATCGTCAACTTGAGTACATAACCAGCGCCTGCATAATTCGAAGGTGAAATCATTTTCAACTCTGCCAGTAATTACATGATGCATGCAATACCGCTGAATACTGTCATTGATAAGCACTTTTAGTGTCTGCATACCAAAGTATTTTTTCAGGTATAACGGCGTCCCACAGCACTGGACCTGACCTCGTGCCATAACAGCAATTCTATCACCTATACGCATCAGTTATATAACATTTTAGAAATTTAGGGACATGCACATAATATGTCATGCGATTGTGCTGTTTGATTCATGAAATTGTTTGAGTGTGAGTCAGCTATACCCAAGATGTCGGCTTCCTCCATGAAATGCGTGGTCAAGATTATTGTTCGTTCTCCTCTCAAAGCCTACAAAAATTTCACATACATCAGCAAAAACGCAAAAGGTTCGTGAAGTGATGCAGCACCACTTTATCATGCTTCATTCAAATTAAGACTTCGCGAACGCAGCCATTCTTTCGCACGTTTACTACTTTTCTCACTCACCAGCAACAAGTCCCAGATTGTTCTTCTCGCCTCAGGATCCATGCCACTGTAATATTTTAATAGTTTTTGCATGTTAGGAAAAATTTATTCTCACGGTGAATGCGGATATGGCATATATGCTGGAATGCTTTTTAATGCCCTACTTACCTAGTTGGCTCGTCCAAAATCACCACCTGAAAAATTCGGGATGAACAAACAAAATCAATGTTGCGTAACTAACTTTTCGTTGTCTGCTCGTGAAAGTTATGAAATTTGCTAATCTCACCTTTGATCCTCCAATAAGAGCTATACCAAGAGAGAGTTTCCTCTTCTGCCCACCGGACAAACTACTCGCTGCAACATACTTTTTCGATTTCAGTTGCAACTTTTTTATAAGATTTACAGCCTCATAATGAGCTTCATGTGATGTAAGTCCTTTGAGCTATTTGAGATTTTCATAAAAGCCCCATTGTAAAAGAATGCTTACTACAGAAAGTACAGATGTACTTGAGAAGTAGATCCTACTTACTCTTCCAAAAAATTGCAGATGTTCCAAAACGGTTAAATCGTCAAAGAGCATGTTGTGTTGTGGGCAAAGTCCCAAGTTCTCCCGAACACGATCCAGTTCAGTTCGTATGTCAAATCCATTCACAGAAGCAGTTCCAGTTGTCGGAGGAAAAAGACCTGTTTGCACATTCCCATTTTTAGTTCATCACCGTAAATGTAAGCGGGATTATGCAATAAGCTTTTCTAGCTATTCAGACTGGAAAATTCACCTGTTAAAATGGACAATGTTGTTGTCTTCCCTGCTCCATTATGCCTGCAATAGTACATGTAATTCATAAGTTTGCATTCATATGAAAAAAGTTGAGCTGATGCATTAAATCCTGATGAGTTTACGTGTTTACCCCACGAGAGCAGTTATTTGTCCGTGGTACATTTTTAAGGAAACTCCATTGACAGCGGTTTTCTTCCCATAAACCTTGGTCAGATTGTTAATAGTGATTCCGGGAGTGAGACCACCTGGTTCAGATTCGAAACCAGGTTTCTCAATGGGACTGTCCCAGGACGACTTGGAATGATTATGGCTTGGTTTTTTGCTCACAGTAAACCACGTTGAAGGCTATATTAATTACAGAAGATGTCATGATAAATGACACTTGGCAGTTTCATTCAATAAAAATCATAAAAATGAATCTGTTCCGATTGAAACAAAGAGCAGCACAAAAACATACCAACAAAGGATAGTACCAAGGCTTCCTAATTCCGTACTTGGATGGCAGCACATTTTCAAAATACATGGACATGCATACGTAGAAAAATATGTCGAAAATGAACATGAGGATTATGTGGAGAAGGGATACTCCATCCAAAGTGCTTCCAGGTTGTGCAAGGTTGGACCATTGGGCACCGATACCTTTCGTAAGTACAAAATGTCATGTGTGTTGTACATTACCAATCATCAATCAGTGTTATTAGAGTAGAGAAAAATGTTTGGCATGTTGCATAAAAACACATTAAATTTTTACACGTTGTAATAAAGCTCATAATAGTTTCATCAACTTTTTTTACAGTCGATTCACCCATCGTAATTAGAAATATCGAATTGTGTTGTTTCCCCTCCAGGCCAATCATCAATCCTAAGTCGTAACTATGAATTACAATTTTCGCCACACAACAGCGATCATTTTTTTGAAGCTTCAAATTGCACAATCGTCTAAAGTCCGCACGCGTGTTCATGCTCATCGCGAATGAGGAATTTGAGAATTGTTAGTTAGCACGCATGCAGCAAGGTACCTATTGATTTATGCGATAACCTGACAAGTGTAAAGAAATCAGGCAAAAAATTGTCAGTCTGCATATATTTTTTGCCAATGCCATTAGCACTAACTATCCCATGAAGCATTTTTCTGTTTTAATGGAAACATTTTGTCTCTGGTATCAAGCAACTATAAAAACTACTGGAGCTCTGCACGTATGTATATTATTCTCCTATCATTCAACAAGTACTACAATACAATCAGAGCATAACGCGATTTTGCGATGATTAATGTGCAGAATGTCTATGTGATAATGGTATCGTGAGAAAATTGTTCAAAACTGAGGTAATAAAACAAACTTCCATAGGTCTAGCATTAAGTATCATCTCCTCTATAATTTTTTATACCAAATGCTGTACTGTCCAGCCTACCGAGTAAATTGCCGAAGATATTACTTGAAATATGGAAATAAATTCCCTGGCTGAAAGTAAGTTGAAATGGAATAACGCATAAAACGAGTCTGGCTCTAGAAGAATGACAAGCAACAGGTTACTACTGCATTTTCGCGTAATGGATGATACGATAATAAGTAGTGGATGGATAAAGTATTGGTAAACAGCGCATTAATATTTTAGCAAAGTCCGTACATGTAACTGCTGGCGAGTGTACAAACGATCTAGCAATTTGGTTTTCCTCAACTCAGCAATAGGGAATTCTAGTTTTCCATTTTACCTTTTCCTTCAAGAGTGGCCATCACACCGATAGCCCAGTGGAGCGCAGTATTGGGTAAGATCGAGGATGCAAGCTTCTTCACCAGCGTCAGGTTTTCATAGTCCAGAGCAATGGGAAGACCAACCAAGAAGTAGGATAGGAGCCACAGCACAACTCCAGTGGTTGTGGCCATCACGGCTGTATATAAGTTGAAATATTTGTTAGAATTTTATTTTACTACACACGTCTTCGCATTTAGTTAGTTGTTGGATTAGGAATGTAGCAAAGAATGTACATAATTAGTAGTATGCTTGCACCACTTTCGTACGAGGTACGAGCGACATAATAATATATTTATAGTATTTGAGCGCTGTACGTGATGACGTGTGTATTATGTAAACGAATTGTTTCTTCTGGTTATCATTGGAATGTTGACACAGAGCAAAGCAAATATATATTTCTCGCGCAAGCGACATTATTATTAACTCTGAAGGTAAAAGAGCAAGGAGTTGTCACACACTTACGATTGGTAGTAAATACAGAAATGAAGAAGCAGAACGCGGTAGCGGCCATCGTGTAGAGGAGCATGACAATCCACCACAGAGTAAAGTCGCCAATGCTGACAATGGCCCCATGCGCTTCGTTAAAAGGATAAAAGAGGAGCGCGATCACGATCGTAATGCTGAAGACGAGCACAGTCAACGAGTTTATCATCCAACCAAACCAATGCATCCAGTTCGGAAGCCCCATGATTTTCATGAGTTCCTGTAAAAACATTCACGTAAAATTTCCTAGTTTTGGTTATTTTGTTTACAGAAATCAATAGCGCGGTACAGTTTTTTGAGGCTTTTCCTATATATAGCTTGCCTTGATTCCTGTCTGCCGTTCGGAAACCACATTTCGCATAATTGTTGGCACAATAAATATAAAGCTGAGGACCATAGCCGCAGGCATTGGAATGAAGAAGATTGTGTTAAACTTGGTTGTATCGTAAGGTGGATATGGGAATACTTCCTGGGATATCTGCACAAATAATTGCATAAAATCGTCTTGGTCAAATTGCATACTGGTGCAATGCATGATTGAGTGGTGTGATCAAAATGACGTCTTACACCAGTCGATGGCTCTTCTCCTGTAACAAAATTGATGATTGTTTTGTCGATCGCTATTTGAAGTCCGGTTACTCCGGCTCCTCTGTACGACTGCGCGTTGTCTACGAGCACAATAAAAATGCATTTTCTTAATGCAGGGGAAGTTGGAGGATACAAGAAAATTTTGCCCTTCCTCAAATCGTGCCCAAATGTCATTGTTCATTAATGCATGCACATGTATATACACACAGACACAGGTACGGGCTACATAAATATGTTTTACGAGGAAGTATTCGGATTATATATCTTTACAAAAAACATACCATGTTGTGGCCCAGGTAGTTGGAGTGACCCTACCAAGTAATTTGTGTAAATAGTGTAGATGGGTATACGGATGGTGTAGTTGAGCCGGAGTTCGTCTGGGTTCAGAAGTTTGTATTGGTACAGTGTCTCATTAGGGACCTGAAAAGCCGGCCCGAATATGACAGCAGCACCTATTTTCTCTTTTCTTTTCTTGTAATCGGCCAACGGGATTTCAGAGTCCTCGACGTACTCTTCCAACTCCTTCTCACTTTCGAATGCCCGCAGTACTATAGACAAAGTACATTCACCCATTTGAAAATGAAAGGATTACAGAGATGCAGAAAACACATGTAATGAAGCTCAAAAAGTAATTACTATAAACATTGACTTGTTTCTGCAAAACACTTTAAATTAATCCGAAATGTTTCACTGTTCGTACCTGCTCTTGTCCCGATTCTCTGTTTCACCATTTCCATAATCTCCGTTGTTAAAGGATTTTCAGGATAGTATGCAAAAAGTGTGTTCTTCATGTTTAATTTTCTCTTCGCAGGACGCATGAGATCCTTCGAATTTGCAAAAACAAAAAAAAATGAATGAAGTCACACACACACACAAGAATCTCGGAACTCTTGTAATAAGAATACGGTGACAGGACATCATAAAAATATACCTCTTCAGGGTATGTTGAGAAATACGTGAAGTTTGTCTCGACGACCCCGGTGTCATTTTCCACTATAGTGCTGTACCAGGCAATACCACCGATTAGTAAAGTGGGGAAAGTGATCTCCAGTATTGTGAGCACAATCATGAGAGGTTTGCGTCGAAACAGGATGTTTTTCCAGAGGAGCAAGCATATCCTCCGGAATATCGTGACGAGCTTTTTTCTTGTCTTCATTGTTACTGCCTTAGCGTTAGGAATACTTTGTCTCCGAAATTTGTTTCAATGTCCCCGAGATGACTATTGAATACTATACTACATGAGCACTTGAGATTTAAATGATTTGTCTAGGCAAGTGCCTGCACTTGTCTTATAGTTGACTTGTCGAAAAGACTTCGTCACTATTCAAAATCTTTAAGACTTTGTCGGCCAGCTCATGTCATGAGAACTTCGAGCTGAACACTTCACCACAAAGTCCAGAGCACCATCTTATGTACTCCACCGAATACGATACGATGAAATGTCACAAATGAGGAAAACACGTAAAACTGTCACAAATTTACATGTTTATCTGATCCTTTCCATTTGAGAACGATATTGTTGAGGAAGTCTGGTTCGGGAAATACAGTTGAGGATACGTCTTGACCCTTGCGATATTTCACAATGATGTGGCATGTGGTTTGTTTATCCGTACTTCTGTGGAAGTGACCTAGATAAGTTAAGGAATATATTACTAAAGGTTACATGTACACTGGAGACTGTTGTAATGTCGTCGGTTAGGGTATGCCATGAAGGAAGTTTACGTAAACTAATTAAGTAAGCTCAACTGCGTTAAAAGTAACTTCTTGCAAAACTATTTAAACTAGCGTTGCGCTAGCCAATCGCAACACCAGCAATCTCCGCAAGACAGCGTCCTAGCCAAGGCTAGACATGAAATTGAAATGCATTTTAAAGTGGAAAAAAGTGAATTGTGAAGAGCGACGGTTTAAGAAACGAGCACACGATTTACTTTTGCCTTCGTATTAGCAGAGTAATAAACTAAAGTAAACTTGTAACGCTCACCGCTTAATTTCCATTGCAAGATATCATTCGTCACTGATATCCTAAAAATATATATCAACTTTACACTATACGCAAATTTTCATAAAGATATCAGTTGCTCTCAGGCCAAATAGGCTCCTTCTGATATGCACCATGTAAGCTGCACTGCACTCGCTTTTGGTGCAACATCAAAACTAATGTGCTTCTCATTCACGCGCATACGACTCTTGCACGCCGTATTATCATGCAGATACACACAGAAAATCTTTTGAGCTTGTATGAAAAAGTCTTTTTTTTCTTGACTTGACGTACCAAAACAATAAAAACAATATCACCAAACGCACAATGTAGAAAGCTACACACACTATATGTGTGCCCTATGTAACAATAGATCGTTAACTATATACCGCACAAAACTAATATATGACTATATGTGCACTGGCATTAACATACTTAATGACTTGACTAATATTTTTGGGCTGAAAATGATTCGTATTCTTGTAAATTGCCGATGGCAAGGAATACGCATGCGCGTAAGTAAACGCTACTACTCTAAATAATGCTGCTGGTTTGGCTAATATGAGTCGTCTTACGGCGACCGCTAACTTGCTTTCTATTATAAAACTTTAACAGCAACTAGATGAATTACTGTCCACAGCTGTGGAAGAAGTAAGGATGAATGAGCAAACAAAATCTTTTCAGCTACTGAAGCAGAGTTAGCGAGAGAAAAAATCTATATTATGTGTGCGTCTTGACTTTTCTATGCGTTTGGGATAGATCCCACAAGCTTGCTCTTATGTGCAAAAAAAACTTTTTTATATTTTACGATGTTCGTGTTGTAGTGCTGTTTGTTGTATCACCTCTAAAATGATTAGATTACATTGAGGCTGGTGTGGACTGTGTGGACAAAATGCAAAACTTCGTCAGTTTGAAGGTATCCACATCTCGTGGATATCCCTTCGTGGCTTCGTATGTAAAATACAGAAAATAGTTTACAAGTGCACAATCAAAGTTAATAGAGGTTGAGGATGATGGGGAATTAGAAACACCTACTTTCCTATTCTATATATTTATATGTGGCATACCTATATTCAGTGCAGAGGATATATAGGTATTATTTGATCAGTCAACGTTGGCGTGTGTGTGTGTTGATGATGAGGTTCCTTTAAAGAAAATGAGAGAACCCAAAAATGTCTTCAAAACAAAATGGAATCAACAAAAGTTGTTTGGTGCACCTAACTGCATCTGAACTTTGTTCTGCTTGTAGGAATATATACATACACGTGTGTGTAGTTGAACCTATATATTTTAAGCATTATTCACTATATTCCTAGTCAGGTACTTACTTACCTGGCCTTAAAAATATATACTTGTAGACCCAATGTATCTCCCCCTAGTATTACATCTTTGCACAAAGAGCAAACATTATCCTATATTTCTTCCTTCTTCTCCTGACTGTGATTAGAGATGGGAAAAATTCCCATAATAATACTACTGCCGGCGACGCACGGGAGTCAGGAAAATAAAAACGATGCAAGATGAAACACTGGCTAAATTGAAATGATGTGGCCAATAATTCTCGTGTTGGGAAGAATATGATGATAGTACCAGTTGAACAGGTTTGGAGTTTACGGTTCTCAAGAAGAAATGTTCACAAATCGATGTGATCGTGGATATACATGCTGCCTGCGTAATAGCTTATATCTGCCGGAGGATTTCGACGAAAACATATGAATCAGCTTTGGAACATCTTGCACATTTGGATAAAATGATATTCCCATTGTTGCAAAAAAGGAGAACTGACGTCTACTCGGATTGAATATTACGTCAGGGATCCGGACAGGACTGGGATCTGTCCCTTGGTTTTTTTGCATGGATTTAGTGATAGGTTAAAATGTATTTCGCAATGCTTCGATCGGGACTATACATAGATTCCTAATCCGACCTTGTTAGTCTCGTAAAAAGCTACGCAAACTCGTAAAAGTTAAATAATATGGTTGGTAATTCCTAGCGTGTTAGATTTTTATGATTTCCCAAATTGTCCTCAACACACTGTTGCATAATATTTTTCTTTTGTGGCAGGGAAAAATACATATATATGCGTATTTTTCCTGCTGAATCGTAGGGTAGCACACAAGGGAATATTTGGAAGGATTGGCCAGTTTAAAGAAAAGCACAGTGAGTTTTGAGTTTGCTGAGTACGCAACCGAAAACCAACATGTACTCAGGGTCAGCAAACAAGTTGAAGTTGAAATTGGCATAAAAACTTGATCACTGGGTTGCACGACTGCATACCAACTAACACAATACCAAGTATATCGTGTGCTGTTTTGTTTTTAGCTAGACCCAGCTTTTCAATATATTCACTTTACTTGGTACAACGATTGAAGCTCATACGATCAGACATCATGATCATATAGTAATATTCCAGTGGTCCAGGAAAATCCTTAGACTCGATAGAATTTTTCTTTCCGCCACTTCATTTTTATTCCATGCAAAAACACCCCAATTTTCGTTAAGCTTTAATGTGCTTCACTCAGTACAGGCATGAACACTATGCATCCTCTTTGTCAATGTGGACAATTACCTTGTCACATTTTTTAAACAGAAAAACTAGTTTAACATTGTTTTTTATGGGAACGAATATTAATGTGCAATGAATAAAATATTGCGTTTTCATTTTCATTAGTTGCAAAACGCATTTTAAAATACCAAAACTTTCCATATTCCATTGACGAGGGTCTGGACCCCTTCCATCATCATCATCATTTCAGTATTAGTAGACCTTGTCTTACAACTTTTTGTGTTTATGTTTCATCGACGTGGACAGATCAACATATAATATCTCAGAAAAATTCCTCGGATAAAAATGTCTGTTTTTTCATTCTTGCTCAGGACAAGTTTTACTTTTTGTCATAATCAATGCTACGCTAATAATTCGCATGATAGTACTGCTTGTGAATTAACATAGATTTTCTATAAATTGAATAGCCTCGCTCTGGTGAACATGTTTGATTTATCATTGATATTCTATATCAGCTTTCAAAAGACATGAATAACCGTCAAAGCCAATGCCGATTTCCATAAGAAAAACTGGCTTGAAGATACATCGTTTCCATCTCGTTTATTACTTTGTATTGTAACAACAAACATTGCATCGCATCATCCCATATATTGTCAATTTGACTGTATAATTACAATTAGTAAAAAGTTGATCTTCATGGAAAACACGTACTTCGACAATGAGTTTCCATTTTTCTGAGATTTTGCAGTTGGTAACAGCCTACCAGCTCCCGAAGTGTTATGAGCAGAAATGATATGAACGTGTACTTGGAATATGGGAATTGCTGCCGAGATATTTTACAAGTACACGCATATGTGTGGAAAAGTTGTGTGTAAAATGTAAAGTCAAGAGCAATGTCACTAGTTAAGCGCGGTTTCTTGTACATCAAGGCCACGATGACTCTGACTTTGTCTGCTACTGCTATGATTCTAAAGCTGGGGTTTGCATTCCTTTGGATATGGTACTCCGGATGAACTGTGCATGCACGTAATAATATTTATGCATTATTAATCCACGTGCTGAACAATTTACGAAGAAATGGTATGCAGCTTTAGGTATACCAAGCTAGCACAGTATGCATAGCTTATATATATATGCTCCACAGTAATTAAATCGCATACGAGAATTTTCTCACATCAAAACTCACTTTGTAAGGTCGTCTTTTATGTAGTCAGAGTGTTTAACGATATTACCAATGGCCAGGGAAGAATACGAAGTGAAGAGGTGAAGAGAGCTATAAATGTATAAAACTTGAGATGAGTTGGTACTTCATATTGGTTCCGTGAATCCACGAGGAGAAACTCGTAAAAAAATTTCAAGTTACAATGGCAAGGAAATCACATCAAAATCGTTCCCTTCTATGGATTTATATGTACATATGCAAGTAAATGCCAATGACTTATGAAAGTCATTCCAGGCAATATTCGAGTTTTCAATGAACACCTTTTGTTGTAAAGCAGAATCATTGTAGAGACCAAACTAATCAGCAGCAGAATTTTTGAAAATTAAAGGTTTCCCTTTGCGAAGCCGAAGGAAGCAAACAATGAGCTTTGTTAATAATTGAGAACCTGTAAACGAGGCAAATGCATGCATGCATCTTCCTTCCGTTTTCATTCAAGTATCTCGAAACAACTTCCCTGATGCATTACTGTGGATAGGAACTCTTGAATAAAATTGACTTTTCATGTCTGGGATTCTGCTGGTAATATAATCGCTCAGTAATTGCTCAAATAAGAATAGGTTGGAAGTGGAACCGACGAATTAAGAGGAGTATATCTCCTCTAATTGACCGCATGGTTTGTGGAAGTATATTGCTACCAGCTTTTATCTGTAGAGAATTGTGGTTATAAGAAATTCCTGCTAGCCACATGGATTTGATGAACTTCCATTTGTGCATACATTTGAAGCGATACGTGTAACTACTTCTTGGCCACTTTGTCTACACTCAAGATTAGCGAAGATTATAGTGCATCTTGGCAATAGGAACAAGGATAAATTGTAATAACTACATTGCGTATCGGATCTCTCACAGAGAACTCGTAATCATCATGTATTTTACCAATATCCTGTCGCTGCTCACCTTCCTCCACTTGTCGTAAAGTAGTGCTTGCACTTTGCAGAAACAACGGCAAGTTATAGTGATTGGAGTACGCTCAAGTGTGAGTTAGCGTTGCATAACGTTCACGTGCTTTACCTGGTTTTGGCATGAATGTATGTGTATATGAATATTAATTAAAGAGCATCTTTATACCTCATACTAGTCAGTACGGATCAACAGTTGGCCCACCTGTTGGATTTGACATTATTTTATGCACCTTGTGAGTAGCGTGTGGTAATCTGTTATATAATAACAGACAAACATATAGTATAAAAAATCACTTTACTCATTTATCCTCCTCCATAGGTTGGTGTCAAGTCAGAACGTATGTACTTGGACGATATGTTTTTGCGTGAGATTGTGCGGCACATGTTTCTCCTGAACTATAAAGCGCTATTGATGACCATATCATTATCTTATATGCTCAACATGTGTAGCGTCAACCATTTGTTTGTTGCACATCGGTGCGAGACAACAATGTTTCAAACAGGCAGCAGCAGTGCTGGTGGATAATGCTCAATGTGCTGTCACCGAGCGTCTTGTCGTATTCATTTGGAATTGCAAATTGCAAACAATGAGTGGACACAGTCACAGTGTACATAGGTTGATTACAATACATGCGATGCGTATATGCGTCACTGCCAACAGCAAACATGAATTGAACGGATTCTTCGTATAAAAAGAAGAGAAAAAAGAAAAAATCAGGACTGGGTTGATGTCAAGGCCTTTTTCTTCGAGTCAAGCAAGGGAGAATGAAGTGTTATGTTATAACATATAACAGATGCTATGGTGGGCTTATTTTTTTTAAATCTCTATAATCTTCTTACTCATTATTAACAGAGCACATCAGGCAAATCATATAATAATTATATTAATATGCTTACTTCTGCAGTTGTAAACTCAAAGGATTATGTGCATAAACTCGGTTGTGTACAGTTCATTCAATTTTAGATTCTCTAAAAACCGCATAAAATTATATCGCCCTTGTATTTTGAAAACATCATGATTCGAATTTAGCGTAGTCACATTCACATTCAGTTAATGTCGTGTTTAAATTGTGAAATCATCGATCTATTATATGCATGTGGCAATAAATTTCTGAATCAGCATTACTTTGAGGAAAACAATTTAGAAATTTTTACCTGAAGAAGGAAAATTCAGTAAAAAAATGAGAACAAAGCTCGCAATCAATAATGAATCAGCATTCTTTGATTTTAGGTATATTCGTATATTATAACAAGTGCGTCTCTCACTGCTTGTGGGTACTAATTAATGGCGTGTAAGCAACAAAGTGAGGAATTGGAATTAGTCCAGTCGACAGCGCAAAACTTGTTATTTAACACAAAGTACAAAACTTGTAATGGATTTAGACGTGACGTTCAACAACTCAACATTTTAAGTCTGTTGTGGGATCTTTTCTTGAAATTTTAGAGGATCGAAGGTGTCTAATAATTCATTCAAGGACAAACTGTAACTAGACAGAATTTTGGGCTCGGAGTCCGTATGTCCAACTGCTATTGCTCATTGGATAATTTTCTTCCCGAAATCATAGGAAAAACAAAAAAGCAATAAATTCCTTGAGTTACTCCCATTATCCTTTGGATAAATGACGGAAGCTGCAGTGTTTGGAACTATTTGGCATTCATTAGCATCCGAGGATTTTGATTATAATTAAGTAGCCATTCAGTCCTACCTGGTTGGTCATGAATTTAATTTGGGACATCCGTTTTCTGAAGGCCTCGTTGGATTAGCATATGCAGATGCAACACTCTTGGTCTTCACAACTTTCCAAAATGAAATTCAGTGTCAACTTTCGCACTTGATGAACTACAGAAATATGGACCCTTTCGTGACTTTGGTGGCCGAATTCAATGTCTCCCTTTGCTAATTCCATTGAGAATTTGGCATATTTGAGGCATTTATGTAGACTAAATTACATTATTATATAGGCATTTATGCATATAATAACCTTTTGCAGAGAGATCCACCGTCCACCAAGATACTCATTTAAAGTTGTGTATGTGCATGCGTTATCACAACCCATTTTTCGCTTCTTTAGTAAAAAGACTCATTGAAGAAGGTGACATAAAAACCACGCCGAAGTTCCTCACGCACATACAAAAAAAACTTTATGATTGCAATTCTGACATAATTTTATAAAATGACAAGTCAGTTTAATAATTCCATTAAGATGTACTTTACGAGGTGAATACGAATAGCAAACTTGCAAATAATAAGCAACCACAGACCATGCCATCAAATGACATGACTGCTGAACGCTGTTGTGTTAAATGTACAATCTGTCTGTTGTACATACGACATTTTTTATTACACGGATGGATACTTGCAATTGCAAGTATTTTTTGGTCTCTAACAAACTTCAACAATTTACGTAGGACATACTTACACTTATGATGCTATTCAGCTTTTCGACAATCCACATGAACAACTCGCATCCTCTACCCCTTTGTAAAGGTATACTATTACATATAGCAAAGCAAATGAACACGAAGCATCGCTACGTTATCCCCATTGATGTTGTAAGTATAAAATTCCAAGTAAAAGTGAGTGTCCAGGTACCATTAAATTCTGAAGTGACAATTCATCTCTAAATGGTATTGGATAATCAAGCGCAGCGGAAGAGAGACGTGGATAGAAAAAATGCATAATAATATCCACACACTATTTGGAATCATTCACAAAAGCATAAATGAAGCTTCATGTGCAAAACATTCGCAATTAGAACGACTTCCCAATTCCCAATCCCAACTACCTGTTTGTGAATGTGAGTGACCATCAAGATCGATGTCAGGATCCATGGATAGTATAGAAAACTTCTCTTACCAAACATGCAGTTTTGCACTTGACTTCGTAACAATTAACGAACTTTAACTCGTTCATGGACATTTTTTACGTCTTCGTCTCTGCATAGAGTGGGGTGACGACACTTGATGATGCCATGCAACCTGCCTTCAACTTCTGCTCGTCATATACGCATTACCAAAAAAAACGCAGAAAATACCTACCTTCACAATTCCTTCTTCTTTCTTCACGCTGCTCCCTTCACACTTTGTTAAACTATATTCATCTCTAGACTTTTGGTTTGACTTTGCTTACATACGTGATGCATTGTTATTATAAACTTTTGCCTTATCATCGCTGTCATCATTATGGTTTATTCAGCTACACCGAACGAAAGGCACCCCCAACCCAAGCCTAACATCAGCATTTTACGTTACAAATTATTACAACCATGCGTGCTGTATACTCTGTTCTGTACTGATACAAGCTGAAACACTATTTTCTGCATGAAGAGAAGAGTTTTAAGAAAATTTTGATTTTTTATCGTGCCTATGCGTAGAATTCATCATTTCATGTTTATACTTTTATTTCACTCGGAAACGGCTGGGCGATGTTATTGCTCAGAGAAGAGCAATTCGAGGATTAAGTAATTCTTGAGCTCTGTGAACACATATTTCTTATGTAATTTTTAACACATTTGTAAAGTCATGTTTAAAAGAGGTGTTACTTCAATTGCAATTTTTGCACCAGGGAAGCTCAAAGCAAGCACATGCTACTTTTCATGAAACAAGATGGTGGCGACATTTTATTTAAATTCATCTTCGTAAATGATAATTTATAGAATTTCTGTGTATTATAATTTAGAATGCTGAGTATGAGTCCTGCTGTGCTGATTGCTGATACTATTTCTCGTACCTTCTTCAGGGGTGGTCCGTTTGATCCAGCCGATTGCATTTATTTATTGAAAATGTGCACATCCAAATTCTAACTTAGCAGCATTCCTGGAAACAGTGAGTAGGAAGCGAGGCACATACTACGTTAAATGTTTAATACGATCCATTTTAACCGGCGGAGGATTTACCTTTTGTAATCAATTATAACACATGCTTGAATTCGATCTAGCGTATATGACGTGCTGCTAAAATAAAAAATAAAAAATTCACGTCGTTGAGAGTAATCTCTAATCTCTAATAATCTCTAAACCCAAAAGCATAGTATAGAATATAGACTATTTTCTATTCATATCGACCTACCTTTAATAGATTAATTAATAGGAATGATACCCGGCGCAAATAATCATTTACGTATTACGGTGAGAGCATGCATGATGCTCTGTGCTAGGTAAATTACGTATTTTCTGAAATTTAATCAAGTTTAAACTTCGTGAATTCAACTTGAGTCCACAATATCAGGCGCAATATGATGATTGATGTTTCATTAAAACGCACAATGCATACACAGACACCTACGTCAACCGTTGTCCGTTGAATCTTTCAAAAATTAACGACCACATTGTGAAACAACATCATTAAATTCTACCACGAGATATGACGAATGAATGCCTTACGAAATATCGGCAGATGCGTGCATTGTTTCTTTACTCGAATTCATTTTTCATACAATTTTTCATGTCGCTTTCAAAAATAATGTTGAAACTTTGAAACAATTGCGAGGATAAATAATTTGCAGGTCCCTGCACAATTTCTTAGAATTGGTCCGAAAAAAGGGGGATTCATTTGTGTTTAACTCTCGTTCCATTCTGTTTTCTCGACGGATTTGGGTGACCAGTCACCAGTCACAATAACACACAATCACAATTGTGCATGCTCTGTGTACATTTTTTTGTATTAGAATTTGTGAGAAAGTTGCATTGAAAAATACTGTGCATAATTAGTCAATATTTAATTTTAAAAGCTCTTCTTTTAGGGACGAAGTGAAGTGATTATAGAAATGGCGGATGCGGAAGACAAGATTGATTTGTACGCGGAGACGGACGAGGAAATTGCCAAGTATCCTGCTTCAGATGTGAGCTCTGTAACTGATGACTGATTAATTTCTCGGGGCATTCATTTTTAATCAAATTTACTGATGATGTTGAGTATGTGACGTTGTTTTGCAGGAATGCCAACATGACACCGACATTGATGACCTATTTAACGATGCGATTGCTGGTGATCAGTTGAAAAAGCCGGCTAGCGATGAAGTGTCTAATTTCGACAGTGACAATCAGACAAAACCAGACGATGAAAATCAAAAGAATAAGGATGGCGGAGAATTGTTAAGGAAGTGGGGTGTCTTAGTTGGAAATTTGACCTGGGTACGATGTTTTTTTCAGTTAAAAATGTATTTCGTAATTTATCAAACAATCTAAATTATATTCAGAACAATCTAAATTAAACATATGATCGCCTTTTTGTTGTCTGTGGCACACCAAACCTTTCATGCCTTCATTAAACCTGTAGTGGACAACTGATCAAGATATTGAAAATGCATTGAAGGAGATTGGAGTGGACGATATGATTGAGGTAAAATTTTATGAAAACCGAGGAAATGGGCAAGCGAAAGGACACTGTAGTGTCCATGTTGGAACTGATATGTCCATGCGACTTATCCATAAAAAGCTTCCACTGATGGAAATTCATGCGAAGAAGCCGATCGTTGCAGCTCCAACGAAGGCAGCATTAGCCCATGTATGTGTAAATATGAAGATTACAGATTTTTTTCTGTATCATAATTACAATTATTTTCTTGAATGCTCCGGTTTGTAAAATCTTCAATTTATTACAAATTTTGTAGTTTGAATCTCAGTCTAAAACAAGGCCACACCCGATGCCAAATTCAGGTGCTAATGTGGGACCGAATGGACCGATTCCTAGGTGCCCAGGTCCTCCCATCCCAGGACCGCCTTACGGAATGCCTAATATGGCTATGGGGGGACCAAGAATGATGGGTCCAATAAGGGGACCAGGGGGTCCTCCTCCTCGGTGTGGTGTGGAAGTGGGTTCTCCACCTTCGAATCGAATGCCTATGGGTCCTCACCCATTGCAACATCGAAATTTCAGTCCACAGCGACCACCGATGCAGATGGGGTTTAATCCATACAATTCACGACCACCCTTTAGACCTCATCATCAGCCTATGAATATGGTTTGTATAAGATTAATGATTGCACTGTACATTGTCACAAAAACAAATTAATTATTGTTCTTTTAAAGCACTACCATGGTCCACATGGAATAGATCCGCCACCACGAGGTTATCCTCCAAATAATGAATGGATGAGAGCTCAAGGTATTGTATTTGAAATAAATGGCACATAATTTGACTTGGCGTATCATCTATATGCATATCAATTGTCTTGATAGGTCCCTCGTATCCTTATCATCCCCAACAAGGTCCTCCTCCCCTAGGACCTCCAATGCCGCATCTTCCACCAGGAGGCCCTGCTTTGGGAATAGGTAGTCCGACATCAGGTTAGATCCGTAGGAAATTTTGTTTTAGTAATTGGTTTTAAGTGTCTGTCAGCACAATAACTATTTTACGTACGCACGTAAAGGTCCTCCCGCTCCCCATGTCAATCCAGCCTTTTTTAACACGCATTACCCAGAGCCAGGAACAGGTCGTTCTGATTCAAATGGAACCAGGGAAAGAGAAACGCGACCCCAATCGTTTCGGGTAAGAAAGTCCTAACGTGATACAATAATCATGTAGTTACAAATTTTTGTCTATATTTTGGTTTCGGTGTTTATGCGTGTGTGTGTGTATTTACTAAGGGCGATGGAATTGGATCGCCGTCTCGTTCTCAAGAAATTACCATTCGCGTCCACTCTCCTCAAATGAAGGAATCGGAAGTGGAAGATATCATGAGTCGTAATAGAACTGTTTCAAGCTCAGCAATTTCCAGAGCTGTGACTGACGCAGCATCAGGTTCGTGTGTTTATGTATATATTAATTCTTGCTTAAGATATCTAAAAAGTTTTCTATTAATTTCATCCTGCAATCATACTTAGCTTGTTCTGAATTACCGAGTTTAATGAATTGATACAAATTTGCCTTGTTTTGTTAAGGAGACTTCGCTAGTGCGATTGAGACACTTGTTACAGCAATATCCCTCATCCGTCAGTCTAAAGTTTCAAAGGAAGACCGTTGTAGAATTTTGATAAATTCTCTACAGGATACGTTACATGGAATTGAATCAAAGAGCTACGGTCGTATTCGAGGTATGCGCGTATATGCACCTTTCCGTATCCTATGATTATGATTAAGTATAAGAAGTCGAAACATTATTTGGGTTTTATTAGTTCGTTCTAGGTCCAGGAGTAGGTCCAGATCAAGGGATCGGCATTTGCGTAAAATGCGTCGTCGTTCACGCAGTAGGGATAGAGATTATGCCCTGCGTAACCGTAGTCGAGACCGATTGTTCGATGCTCATAGGTCTCGCAGCTCTTCCAGGGAAAGGGAGTGTGACCGGTATTGCTAAAACATTTAGCTAAAGTTGGTATTTATATGAACTGTACTTAATTGCTGTTTGTTCTTATGATCATATCTCAATTTCAGGAACTTGGACCGAGATCGATATCGTGGTGACCATGATATACGCTCTAGAGAACACGATGATGATCGTTCCAGTAGGTCAGGGTCTGGTAGACATCGCGACTCTGAACATGACCACGCAGCTAAGGGCTTCGACAACAGGTCCAGACGATAATTTGAAGATTGTGGTCCTTCGGTTTCTTCTGATATCAAGAGTAGATTTAGTGCATATTACTTAGTTCAACTAATTATTCATTTTAACATGCTTTAATAGTGTTCATAATTAGTTTGATTTTAATATTAACTTCTCCCTGATTTTTGTCATAATGACAATGACCATTGACTGGAAGTAGGTTATAAAAACAAGAGTGTTTATTTCACTTTTTAAGTGTATCGTAAGATATAAACTTGAAATTTTGACTGTGTGTCGCTCTTTTCATTGAAAAATTAATCACAAATTACAATTTTAATAAATGACGCAAATTAAACTTTATGTAAGACTATCATAAAATTGATAAAATGCCTTCCTGTGATTCCATACATGAATCACTAAATGTTCCATTGTATAGAATCTTGGCGTGGTTCTTTACGCATAACTTTTGTGAAGCATACGTAACCAGCAAAAATAAACATTAAAATATAATTATTAAGTCTAGAATTCCAATCATAAAAGAATTATGATCCCCATTTTGTCGCTCAGTAATTACCGTGCTCTCAGTTTCAGCCAATCTCCTGCTCAATTCATACGCATTCACCGACCTCGCTTGTAGGTGGAAATTGTCTTCTTGGGAGTTCGATCGGATGCCTGAAAACATGTCAGGCCGTATAGCTTTAGGAGCCCTTCTGCTTATCTGCGCGATTTATGCAATCCAAGGGAATGAAACACCAACCGGTAACCATCCTGAAAAAGAAGAACACGAGAAAACAGAGAAAGAGAAGCATGTTGTTGACGATTACGATTTATCCGCAACTGCAGGTGCAAAGGGTGATAAGGAAACCTCGGACAAGAATGTAAGAATTCTGCCATTTTAAATTTGTAACAAAAAATCCAAAATCATCCAATTATACATCATGCATAATTTCTCGAGAATTGTGCCCATTTATCCCGAAATACACTTAACTAATTAAGGAATCCTTCGTGGCTTTGTACAAAAACTCAAAGCAGCACCCAATCTGGCACCTTGAAGGGTTTGAGATGTGCGATGCTGTGGAATGCTATCAGGTTTGCGGAACAAAGGATAACAAAAAGTCATTCTGCGACTCCAGGAACAATAAACTATGCATGTGTTCCACTGAGAACTTCTTATCAACTAACGTTGAAGGAAGTATGATTCCAATTAATCGTGAAAATCCTGACGAGAAGAACTGCTCCTTGGCATGCAACACTCGGAACAGTTATGCCAGAATTTGGCATAAAACAGATGCGACAAAGACTTGTGTCTGTCTGCTTAACCAGGTGTCAAAATTACATGACTGAGTACATAAATTATTGGTAAAAATACCATCCAAACCATAACTTGTTTCCAAAGATAACTCTAGCCAATTGCCTCTGACAGATAACCACGACTGGAATCACACTTTGTGACGAGTTTGCTGTGAAAGATTTATGTAAAGACGTGTGTCAAAGTCAGTCCGCAGTGTGCGTCTTCAATGGCGTCTGCTTGTGCCGAGAAACATGGAGCGACGTCTTCAATAAAACCATCTCAAACATGAGGAACGAAGTGGACACTGATAAGCAGGATTGCAGCAAAAGATGTAAAGAATATCATACGGAATTCGTTCCGAGGATATACGACACGAAAATGAGCACTCCAGGCAATAAGAGCTACGAATTTCGAGAGAAATATTGCCTTTGTGGGGAGGAGCTGCAAGCTGAAGATACTTCCATGATGGAAGTCTGTAACTGAGCATAATATAGAGGAAATTGTTAATTTAATCTCAATGTAATTAATGTTTGCCTCTCTTTACTAAAACTAACATTTATGTTTTAGCGATTGCACGAACAAGGATTTCAAGATTGCACTGGTCTCAAGTGTAAAATGCGATGTGGCATGAATATGCAAGCGGAATGCGAGCCAAAGTTCAGGAGAGCATGTCTTTGTCCGCGATATAACATTTTTATTGGAAAGTTTCTGTGGGCTCGGATTCCTAGTCGAAGGGAAACGATTTGCTTGGAAGCTTGCAAGAAATATGGGCTGACTCCAAGGGTGATTGAATGGAATCCCTTTTTCGAGCCTGAGAGAGATCTTCTGAGTGGATACTACAGGAAATCTAGGTTCCGCTATCTATACGACGGCAAATTCTGTCACTGTGTCAATCTGAATAATGTAAACTTCAAACGAAATATGAAATTTTTGATTGATAGCCGAAATATGCTAAAGCAAATTGCTCACAAAGATATTCTGAATTTGTTTGAAGGAGCCTGATATTAATCAGTTTCGACCTTGCACTGATGAACTTTGCCAATGGATATGTGGTCACACTGGAGCAACTTGTGACTCGAAAACGAGACGAGTTTGCATGTGCAACACCAATCAAATGGTAGGTGGACTTGGTAGGCGACCAGATCCTGGAGAATTGAACTGTAACATAATTTGCAGAAGAAACTTGAATGACGCCAGGATTTTGGAGGTTAACTGGGATATCCCTGCTCCCCACTGGTCAGTCCCGAAGGCGAAGTTTTGTGGATGTGTGAAACCGGTACGTATCCAACCTCTTTAGCTTTCGTCCCTCAGTTCCAATAAATCCAACAATAAATAGTATTTTATTGCACAAATATGCAGGTCACTTCAGCAGGACTTACACACTGCGAAGGCTTCCCAGCAAAAGACAGATGTCCTGAAATGTGTGGTAACCCGAATGCCTACTGCACCAAGGAAAAGTTTTGCGAATGTCAGGTTCATCCTGATATTTTAAGCAATGCCTTGGTCCGTTTACCCAGTGGGAAAGAAGCGGAAGAATGTGGAGAATCCTGCAGATCTTGGATGTGGCCCATTACCGAAGATAACGACCATCAAGCATATATTTACGACGAGTCTCGAGAAGAATGTATTTCCAACAGTAGTTGTCCTGCGGTGGACACAACACCATGGTCCGTCGGTCAACCTGGAGCTTTGAAGGTGCAAATTGATGCCATGGAAGAGAGTCCACACAGCCCCAAAAGGTATTGCTTGTGTGCCAAGTCCGACATCGTGTTGAACCGTCCAGGTTCCAGATTTAATATGCACATGGAAGCCCCACGCCTCCCCAAACATATTCAGTGTATCTTAAATTACACTTGTATTGCTGTCCATCATAGTCTCCACGTTGTCGCATAACAAATTACTAAATATAATAATAATTTTACTTTCAACACAAACGAACCAGACAATTTGTAAAATGAACTTGGAACCTTTCTGATTAAAAACTGCTTACTTTCAATCAACAAATTTGACTAAATTACTAAAAATATATGCTCTCATCTCAATGGAATCTTTTCCAACTCCAACCACCCTCAACTCCTCCAAATATGAAATAGTCGCATAAGCGTACCCCCACTGAACAAAGACAAGAGAGCGTCATTCGCATAGAGAAATGGCATTGGTTTTGGGGACATTGAGACCAGCAATTACCATCAAAGCACTTGGGGCTTGGGGCTACGCGCACACGTGAAGTCTCGCTTCATTTTTGGATTTGAACTTTTGTGGAGAACGACGGATGTTGTGTTGTGGTTGTGGTATTGCAACTTGAGCTCGACCGTAAACAATTATATTTTCGTATCCTATCATTTAACTTAACTACTTTACTTACAACTTAATTAGCTTTTTCAGTTAGTTTAATTAAGGTTAGTCATTGTTGTCGGGTCTAAAACACCATCAGGCAATCATGGATGATGAATCAGAAACCTACAAATTATGGCGTATTCGAAAGACCGTTATGCAGGTAAGCCAAAAAATCTAAAATATTTTAAATTACTAAATTATAAATAACCATAACCGTTAAATTGTCGGCAACCAGTACAAAAGTTTCATTTCCACCCAGCCCAAATCATGAAACCACGTTAGTTCGAAACTTTGCAGATTATTGGACCCCTACTTCACAACTTTCGCTTTTGCCTTTTAAAACGTCTACAATTGAAAATAAATTTTGCTTCTGTTATATAATACCTATACCTTAATTGGTGACATTTTAGCTTTGCTACGATCGTGGCTACCTTGTGACGCAAGATGAATTGGATCAGACGTTAGATGGATTTAAGGACCAGTTTGGTGACAAACCTAGTGAGCGTCGACCTGGCAGGACGGATTTAATTGTGCTCGTTTCTCACAACGATGATCCTACAGGTAGATTACATTAAGTAAATTTTAAAGTTAAGCACTTACTAGGACAAATTTGAACAAACCTTCTTGGCTTACAGATCAAATGTTCGTATTCTTTCCTGACGAGCCGAAGATTGGGATTAAAACAATTAAAACTTACTGCCAGCGAATGCAGGAAGAAAATATCCATCGAGCCGTAATTGTCGTTCAACAAGGAATGACGCCAAGTGCAAAACAAGTAAGGAGCCTACTGGCTGGTTTGGTTAATTAGTTATTAGTTAATTACCTGTAAGTCTATATCTTCCACGTATTAACATATTAAGTTTGTAATGACTTTATTTTGGCAAATTATAGAGTTTGGTGGACATGGCCCCGAAGTATATATTAGAGCAGTTCTTGGAATCTGAATTACTGATTAACATCACTGAACATGAACTCGTGCCAGAGCATGTAGTAATGACACCTGAAGAAAAGCATGAATTGCTGCTAAGATAGTAAGTATTTGTATATGCCATTTTTTATGATTTTTATGATGTATAAACAACTTAAATATTTATATTTTTGCTAATATTTTTTTTGTTAAATTGTTAGGTTTCTTTCTTGTTTGCGTATCTTGAGATTGATTTTTTAGTTTTAGTTTTTATCTTTTTTTATATTATGTTTTAAACCTAACCTGTAAGTTCTCATCTCTAGAGGATAATGACGACCTACTGTGAACGATTTTCTTGAATTTACTTTTGTTTCAAGCTTAAAATATTATAAATTTGAGGTGTTTGTTTTTCTGTAAGATATTTAACATAACATAACACTACCCATTGATTTGATTTTTCAGCAAACTAAAGGAAAACCAGTTAATGAGAATTCAAGTGGGTGACCCTGTGGCCCGCTATTTTGGACTGAAGCGTGGCCAAGTAAGTTTGATTTGATGAGTTTTATTGAAGTGAAAAGCGTTATCCTTATCTTTAACGTAGTTCCTTTTTAATTAATGGTGGTGCTATTTTGGCTGTTACAATCCTTAACTGTACATCACTTTGTTTTGGTTATATTGCTTTTTTGGAATTTTCTGGAATTTTCTGCTTATTGACGCGTGATACTTCTGTTGCATGTTGCCTGAAAGTGAATGTAGTTTTTAAGAAGCCTTGTCTTCTACCATGACATGGACCAATGACCAATCATTGCAATCATGCCGTTTTCCGGTCATGTCTGAATCAGAATTACAAAATACCAATAACATTTTTAACTATTGGTACGAGTAATGCGTTGTTTTTAGTCATGTGTTGAAAGAATAGTTTTGAGTTATGCAACATAAAACCGGGACCTATGCATATTGTCGCAAAGGACTATTGCAAACCCAATTCCTATGATAGTACAAATGGGAAAATTTACCAAAACTGAACAAGCTATAGCGTGAGGATTTCCATTTTGTTTGTTTGATAATGATGTGTTGCTTTGAACTTGGCATGAAGTGAATACATGCTGACATGGTCTTAATATTTCCTTCAAGGAAATTCCTTGTTTTCCTTGATTAGCAATTCCCCATGAAATGAAACGAACTTTTAATATGTGTGCATTTATAGTCGGTTAAAGGAGAACTTTTTGCCACGTATTCAACAATCGGACCCAGTTGCTCGTTACTTTGGTCTTCAAAGAGGACAGGTTTATAATTTACAATTTGATCTAGAAATATGACAATCCCAGACATGCTCATTATTGGGCCCAGCATAATTCATAATTAGGCTTTAAATGAAGTAGGAAAATGAAATCATAACTACAATTCAGTTGAATTCAGTACAGTACAAGTACAGCTGAATCTTCCAGGGCTTTACACGGTTGCAAGATTCAATTAATTAGGTTTATGTAATATATTTGCATGTGTATTTTATATGGCAAGCAATTTCGTATTATCCGCACCTGCACCGTATCTATTTAATTATTGTTGGCACAAAACGTAAAAAACTTCACTATTTCCTTTTCACTGTCATTTTTATTTCGCATTAGTAGCCTTCGCCAAGCTATTTAGTGTACCATACTTTATAGTATAATAATTTAATTGCTCAGTCAAGTTTAACTAACTATATTTATTAAAAAATTTCCAGGTGGTGAAAATTATTCGTTCCTCCGAGACCGCTGGCAAATACATCTCATACCGTCTTGTTTGTTAATAAGCTCTGTGTACTTATATAATTGTAAGTTGTACTTTTTCTAAAGTTAAGCACTGATAATGTTCATAATGTACGTGACCGAAAATTAATTATAATTATAATACGAGAAATAAATATGAAAGTAAGATCTTGCATCTGAAAACGAAAAATGCATAATATTGTGGAAGATCACGTTCATATATTCATAACTGCAGAATGGATTTATAATAGTGACACTGTAAGTCATTATCTTTAATTATAAACTGACGGCGTGCGAAAGCGACATTTCCGTTACAGTAAAGCGCACACGTGAAGACGCCGTATTTCTTCTGAAGTGTAACGAAAATACGAAAAAGTAGCAAAAAAGATTGACTCCGATGGGACTCGAACCCACAATCTTCGGATCCGAAGTCCGACGCCTTATCCATTGGGCCACGGAGCCTGTGTTGGAGACGTAAGGGATTTACACCTGTGTTGGACGAGGTCTCTCACTCGCTTCCAGTAGTATTTCAACCCTTTCCAAAAAATCGTTAGATGCGTACTACAGAAAAGCGTATTGAATGAAACCGAACGTAAACGTAAAAGACGGAAGATGGGAAAAAGTTCTTATGACGAGCTTTTATGTCGCGGACTCGTGCTATATACATTGCATTATGTATGTGTATGTGCATTTACAATTTGTATGGATATCCTGTTCGGTTTCGTTTTCGTGATCATGATTATTGGCATTCTCAACAAGTTCCAGTCTTCCAGTTCAAGGGAAATTTGTTGGAAGAATAAAGGCCTATGTTCTTTCCAAAATAGGGAATGGGGAAATTGGATCTATATAAAAGAACCCGGCTTCATTTCCGCGTACATATATACTTATTATGCATCCATTATATATTTGAGATCCCAGTACTGTTGACGGCATAACATGTTTCTGCACTTTCCATGTAGGTATTATGAATATCCTGTGGTGTGACAAAAAAAATGTGATGCTCATTTCAGATATATAATACATAAAAATTCAATTAAACATATAATAAGTAAAATCGTATAATATGTCAATACTTCCTGTTTGTAAACCTACGTGGGTACTCTCCACACAAAACATTGGGTATGGGTCTATGGGCACCGTGCCCTGGGCACCTTACATTATTTGGTCGACAGATTGCCCTTCAAGGATGTGAGGGCTTCAAGTGATATAAGGATTACTTTATGTGCATTGACATTGATATCGATTAGGACGATACAGAAATTTATGGAATAAAGGTGTAGATGACATTCTCGGCATACTGGAGTTGTAGATGCGAGTTCTGTGTTTTATGCGATATATGCACGTAAATGACATTTTGATAAAATGAGAATTGATAATGCCAAATTGGTGAGCGATCCATTATGACTGTGCAGTTCTCAAACTCAAATCTGCTTATGCGCAATGTGCGATGATGATAAAGGATAGGATGATATCATGGATCATGGACAATCGTAATGATATCTCTTAAATGCAGAATATTTGCGTGAATGAAAGACGTGAATGATATGGCTTTTACGTACGTACTTGCTTGGTACTTCGTACCATTTAATTAATATTTGTATGTACGTAGTTTAGTTCAGCACGGAAACTCATTAATTGAAATCTCGTAGTTGACATCCCGTAATTTATAGCTTCTACAAGAAATAAAACTAATTTTGCGTGTATTTTGTAAATATTCCATTCAATAATGAAGGGCAGCATTTTGATTGTATTGGTGTTTGCAAACGTAATCGCTGTACACCAGGGTAAGGGAACTAAACATTTAAGGAAATTCGAGGTTACTAATTCGAATTTTGATTCTAAAATGAGTTTACTGTGATGAGTATAGTGGCTGCTTTCACTTGTTATAAATGCACAAACGGCGAGCGTGACCAGTGCGTTGACAAACCTGAGGAGTTACCTGCGAACTCTGCGATTGTGGAATGTGAAGGATTTTGTACAATTGAGCGTACTGAATTCACGGACATTCCTGGTTAGTACTTCTAAATAATATTAGAAAAATTAGAGTATTTTTTAAACCGATGTGCACGCAATCTTGGAATTGGAATCTTTTAGATAAATCATTATTTTTAAATGTTAGGTGAGGTCGTGTCACTGGTGCGAGATTGTTCTCCAGAAGAGCCACTGGTTATGAACGATGTTCGTGTAGACAAGCATTACACAAAAATGTATACCTCTTGCAACACAGGTCTATGCAATTCTGGCGATGGAAAAAGAGGTAATAAAAATACTTGGATAAATATGAATAGCAGTACTTAGCATCTGAATTTTGTGGGCCTGAATCCCCTTTTCAATGCTATGGACCTTTTATTTCAATATAGAACCTGGAAGTGGAAGCGGAGGAAACAATGGACCTAGCAATGTCATTATTGTCTTCGAAAGTAACAGCAGTCCAACAAATAACCCGGTACTCATTGTATTACTGGGGCTTGTCATGGCTTGCTTCGTCCTGTGGTAAAACCTTGTCTTACAATCGCTAACCGCAAAATCTCTCGTCCTGCCTGTTCTTAGATTAACTGAATAATAAAATTGTCAATGTTTGATACTCTTTCTTTATATGAAAAGATCAAAATTAAGATAACCAATGAGAATTATGAATTGTTATAAATATAATAATTGCTCATTAATTAAACTTATTTTAAAAGGTGTGAATCAAAAGTAAAAGTTGCTTTAAAATATATGCTTACGATTAGTTTGGGACATTAGAAGACGTTGACATGCAACGATGCACATAAAATTGCTCAAAATAAACTTGTAAGAAAATTAGTTATACTGCTGCAATCTTAACTTCTGCAGCATTGCTCGACTTTGTCTCTCACGATCAGACAGTCTTTGGAGATGTACAGGGAGTCATCATATAAAATCTTTGGGAGCAATACGCAATTTTACTAAAACGATCCTAGAGCACCAACTCTTGGGAAATACTTGAATTACGACTAAAAATGGATAAGCTCAGGGAAAGGCGGAAATTGAGTTGTAAGGAATTATGTGTTCGTAACGATCATGGTTGAATATCTGGTTCCAATTCCAATAAAGGTAAACGGTGACTAAACATGAATCCATCCGTGCTTTCATCTACAGACTTTGGTCACAAAGACGACGGGCGTGGTACACTATACATTCAACAATTGAAAGTGCCAACATTTTGGTATCGCTCAGAGCATCCCTTAAAATTTAAGAAGCCTGCTGCAGATTCCAAAGAGAAAGTATTTGATAAGCTTCAAATGAAATGTCAGCAAAATGTCGATCGCTTCCTTGTTGCCCCAGAACGAAAAAATGTATGGACTGGAGGAATACGCTCCCAATGTGAAGGAGTACTTACTGCAAAAACCTACATGAGTGCGGAGGGAGATCGTGGAGTTTACACAGTGGTCCCTGAAATTGAAGGATCCCGTAAAGTAACACAAATTTTGCACATGCTCTTGTAGTCGAAGCGTGTGACGATGGGCACACCTTAATTTATTTATATCCAACATAACATGAACTGCAGGAGTAACAGTGGACGACGTATACAAGATGTGGTTAGCATTAGAGTCCGCAATGATTCGGAGAGAGTCCCTAATAATTATTGAGGATCCTGCGATGGCCCATGTCACCAAATACAGAACTGAGCAATGGCGTCTGATGAATAGATTTGTGCGTTGGGGAAGTACACTCAGCGTACTTTTCGCAACAGTTCTGAAACGGTGGACTTATCTTTACTTCATTACGTTCAGCTTTGCCATGTATGGCTTCGGGGTTCTCAGTGCAATGCACCGAAAGGATCCTGCCTCCAGATATAGTGAATGTCCTGTCAACAAACAGTTTGAATTGGACCCTGAATCAAGTGAGACATGTGACGCTCACATCTCCTTAAAATATTTGCGCTCATCTCAATACAGAATGTTTAAGTTGGAGGATCATGTGAGGCGAGACAAAGAAAATAAGTCCTTTGTGTGGTTTTCGTTTGTCTACATCGTTATAGCCTTGGTACGGAATATTTATTCTCGTGAGTGTCCCGTTATATAAGCGTCAAACATTTTAAAATTATTTTTATCCAGGAAAAAATGAACACGTAAAATTGTAAAGGCAATATAATTACACTTTGCAGATTATTACGCCTGTCAAATAATCAGAAGAGGTTTCGAAGACCCGCCCACAAACCTTTCTCCACTTAATATATTTGAGCAAATCAAAAATCGGGTTTTCACATTTGGAAACGCAGCTGCACCCGGAAGAGCAGATCTCGTTCATTGGCTAGTGCAGAATGGATTATTTTACTACTTCTTTGTGAGATATATTCCTTGGATGATGCAGACAAGCTTGGAATATTCGGAGCGTGAGTATGTGATGGAATCCTCCATCAGATACTTGCAATTTAGAAACTTGCTAGGAGAGGAGCGCTACGAGTTCCCTGCTAGAAATTTGTACAAAACTATGCAAATCGATTTTCCAAAAAATAGGATATTGAAGGAGTTGTATGATCACTACCACACTCCGCCCCAAGGATACTATGAATCCAGCGAGTTTCTGGAAACAAGGAGTCCAAAGAAGCTTTCCCTCAGAGATGTACTTCGCAGATGGAGAGTATCGTACTACCGAAATTGGTAGCGTGTACTTAAATCAATGCACATTCAAATTAGCAACCTGACGTTTCGTTTTATTGTACACACATGGAATTAATTTGTTCATCCATTTATTTTCAGCGAATATAATAATACACAGTACATTTTGAAATACAAAAATCACTTAATAAACTCTTAATCATTTATGCCTGAACAAACAAGTTTGTGCGGCCAGATGCTTTTAATCGCCTCAATTCTTCTTGCGCTTCTTCAGATCGACCACTTTCCGATACGTACATCTTATGGACCTTCCGGAACCTGTCAGCATTGTAGTTGGAAATTGTTTCCTGGAAAGTAGAAAAATGCTTTTTGCCAAATTCGCACTTTTCTATGCTAGAGTCATAATTCGGTGTAAATAATAAGTAGATCAACTGAAACTTACAACATCGCGAATTTTATTCTTATGAATTTTAAGGGCTGACTCCAAATCTTCAATGTAGACTTTGAGATCTTTGAATGACTGTTTTTCTTGTTCAGATTTTAATGTTATTTCTTTAAGCAATCGTTCCTTTTTGCACATGGCCCTATGCGCGTCTATATTTTTCCTTTTCTCAATGTCCAATTCCCATTCTAGAGATTGAATTCGTTTTAATAGGAAACGCTCTTTGTCAGAAGCCATTATACAAATTTTAAGATTTTATTAATGGATTTTTATGATCAATTGTCACACACGGCTAGGCAGAATATTGTACACCACATCCACAAGTGAAATCTTCAGATACAATTTTATGCACTGTTCGTCTCAAGAATGGAACTCGAAAGTGAGAAAATCCACAAAATTTGACTATTTTAAGCTTAACGCAAGGAAGTTCGCCCCGGGTTAAGTTTATATGCTTAGATTGTTCATGTAGCGTTCATGTCGCGATTCTGCTCCACAGAAAATGTGCGGAAGCCTCATTTATTCAGCTGTGAAACCTGTACAGTCAATGATTTTCAATTTAGCGAATCTTGAGAAAGCCGTTGTTCCTCTGAGCATTCAAGAAATGTGGAACATGTGCGCTCCAAAACAAAAGCAATTCCGACATCCGACTAATGATGTCACTCACTCCATTCTCAGCATGCGTTGTACGTACAGACGAAATGTAGAAACGTTACCAGACACTTATTTTCATCTGCTTTGATTTTTCGCGAATTCCTCGGTATTCGAAGCAAAAATGTACTCGATAAGTTCGCACATTTAAAAGAAAACGTTATATATGCCACCTTTATAGCAGTGTGCATCCATACGGTTATGAAGTGGATTTTTACGTAATTACATAAGGATGGGCACACACTAAAATGTTCGGTACAGGAAGTTATTTAATCAGAAACAACCACATTCTTCGCAATATGCAATATAAGTGCCACACAGGATTATGACCCCATCTATATGAGCCAACATGACTGTATGTAAATATTGTGCATGCCAAATACAGTAGCGCAGCGTTATGTCAGGATGTATTTCTAAACTCGCTTTCAAAATGTGTTTATATTTTTGCCAAGTCTGCATCTGAATACAAGCCACAAAGGAGAAACCTTTTGTTTGTGGTTCTTTATGTTCCATTCTTTTCTATTTCTCACTATTCCCAGTGCACACAACTTTATAGTAATTTGTGTTCTAAAAATAAAAGTACCTACATATCTACGTGTATAATATTTCGGAATCAACGCAAAGCTGTATGCAGCCTAGCCTGAAGTTTTAATCAAGCTTGGAGCAATCTCATATGCGTGTAAATTAGCGTTGAACTAGCTGCATGACATTTTTCACTACTGACTTAATATTGGAACTTCTTCTATTTCGCTTATGTTTAAGTTGTTTGTAGGTATGTCATTTATCATTTTTAATTTGAGACATTTAACACTGAGAACGAGAACAAATATGTTTTCTTAAAGCCAAACCCCGAAACTTATAAATTACAATGCGCATTTCAGATTGACATGGGCTTCAAGTGTAAACAACGGCACATTTTTAGGCATGTAAAAATAGTACTGATGCATGCATAATAGGTCAAGTAACAAGGGTGAATTGGAATTGTGATTTATTCAGTGCGACACAAATACCTACCACCAAGCCTGAACTGAAGTATTCAAGTAAACAATCCAATCATTGTAATGGTTGTCTCTTGTTGTGCCCATGACTGGCTTAAACACAAGTTGGTCCAACGTTTACACTTCTGGGTACTCAACACTCCTTACTTTTCATCCCAACATGAGTATATGAATATGAAGCAAAATGCGTGTTTTACTTTTCGGCTTAAATATCTATGAATGAGCAATGAGATGGTTTTCTATCATTGTAGATTCCATCATCCAAAATTTTTAGTCACGGATTCTAGAGAAAATCATGTATTTTAAATGTTGACTAATTCTCATTAGCGTCGGGACGAAATCTTATGCTAAGAATATGAGATACATGAACAAAAAACTTCAAATTTTACTTTTATTTCGGTATGAAGCAAGGTAAAAGAATGATTGTTCAACATTTCGCTTTTGTCATTACGTGCTTACGTCATTTGTTTTATCACCCGTCGATGCGGATCCTACTATGAAAAGGAGAAAAAAGGAGAAAAATTCATGCGTGATTAGATTAGATTTGAGAACACATTTAGATATTGAAATGTTTTGAGATAATAACTTCATGGATAAATATGTACTTTGTGACTGATGAAAAGAAAATGCCTCTTCGCTACGTATATTTTCATAACTCCACTTCATAGCATTTAAACTGTAAGCTTCAAAAGCTTTACTACTAAACAACACGTGTGAAGTGTGATTCGGAATTATATATACTAAAAATTCATCAATATGATTTACAGTAGATAAAATGACATAAGAGCAAATAATTCGGCTTTTTCATGGGATTGGAAAGCTTTTTTTTAGAGTGAGAGCAAATAGGTACACGGCCGGCAATTTATCATTTGCGACCAAATGGTAGGAAATGTTCTCGATTACATGTGCCACAAACCTGAAACCATTCACGCCTGATATTCGTTCTTAAAAGACATATTAATCTGCGCTGTACTCTAGTATTTATTCCGTCAACTGTGCATAAAACAATGTCAATATTTGTGCGTCTAGTAACTTGAGTGTGTCTCAGCTATAAAATTCATGTGATGTAATGTGAAATATAATTATGCTGTAATTTGTAATGCATATGTATACAATTAGACCCCCAACGTAAATGTTTTGTTGTGTGGTGTGTGAAAAAAAATCATATACACCAAACTAAACCATAATTTGCTTGTCATGTCATTACTGCTCATTGACTTAAGTGTGTATTACGCGCTGCCTGCGAACGTGTGAAGATCACTTTTGGCTGTCATAAAAGCAAGCGAGCAAGCATTGACTTTACTCATTTTCATTTCAAGTACTATTGAAGTCGTATTATATTTATGATGATACTCACTCTTTAAAATGGGCTTGTGAACTAGTTGGGTTCACTTTTAATTAGATGCTTGCATGTGCCTATCGTTGACAAAATTCTAATACAATTCCTAGAAAGAGCGAGAGAAAAAAAGCAGTTTTAACTCTGGTTGATATGATTTTAGCTTTGTAATGAAAGGGCAAGGAATATTACAGCATGTCCATATCTCGACTTGTGTGTGACTGCATTTCAATAAAATAAATGTACAGTGTTCAAGTTGCCTCTCTCAAGTCTTGTCTCATCACCGTCGATGTGACTTATCCAATATCTATTGTATATTGTTCTCCATTGAACGGTGTGAGTAGCATTGCATTGCATATATGCACTCATCTAAAACACCACAGTGGAGACAAGAGCCCATCAAGATTTTACAGCCGAGATCAAGTAGCGTCATTCATTTGTGACTTTTGTGACTCTCTTCGAGCGTTAAATGATGAAGCAGTTTATTGTTAATATGTGTACATGTTGCGGAAATGTAAATAGCCTTCGTCATTCTTGTTGATCACACGGCAATGATGTGTATAATAAAGCTATGCGCTGCTGATGAAGCTAAGACTTTGCTGACAATGACTAATCTGACTCAATACCACGTATGCCATAATGCCACCAAATACCGACACTTTTTAGTCTTCTCTTATGCATTCTCTGGGTGTTTTTGTGATTTGAGTCACACAGTCAGTATAATACGTGTTGCATGCATCTATTGCATTGCTTGTTTGTTTTACATAGGAAGGGTTTGTGCACTGGCTGAAGGAAGCCGAACCTGGTCTTACATGAATATACATATGTATACATGACCAGGCAAGCAGGGTAGTTTCATACCTTCAGGGATGAAGAGTGAAGAGCCGAAGGCAAAAAATAATGCCTTTTAGTCGACTGACTGGTTGTCATATATGCACACTTCACATATATCCTTTAGATACCCCGTATACGCGTGTACACGCTGATTTTTATGTGTAGTGTGTGTTACTCTGATCGTGAGTGTTATGGACCTACGTACGCTCTCATCATCATTCTCCTCATCAACAGGCTGAGGAACTCGTCATAAACTCGAAAGGTTCGAAATAGCAGTGCTACCCCCTGCTACTAGAGTTCTTCTGTGCTGCTGTGTGGGGCTGTGTGACCACCATCCACTAGCAAATACCTATACGAACAACTACAACGCGAAACAAATCTCTGACTTCTATTGACGTACCCTTCCTGCTCTTTGCTGTGCATAGGCACAACACTACACAAGGTTCATGGTTGTGTAATTACACATATTTTCCAAAGTCGTAAACCTTGAAAATCCAGAAGAAGCACAGGAGTGCATATCTTCTAGCCCAAGTGTGCAAGACGAAGTATATAAAAACTAGTACAAAAGTGTGTAGCAATGTGATGATGGGATACAACTCCAAATACAAAGGGAGCATTCCTTGCTACAACTAGACTAGACATCTTGAAGAAAAAAGGGCTGCTAATTTGCAATTAATTTTGATACAAACAAAATACATACATACATATTCCTACAAAGCAAAGTGACCATGTAACAGAAATTAGATAGGAGTAATTTTCTCTATTTTTATACGTTTTGTGTCAAATATTAAGTTTATACTATTCTTCACAACGCACACGATATCTTAAGAGTAGAAAAAGTTCAATTCAAGCGCAAGCAGCAGAATGGACAAATCGGTGTCCTAAAACATTTCTAACAATCATGAGTTAAATTCTGAAGATAAGATTCACTTTCCACAAGTTGTACCTTTGACACTTCGACACATCGCACCGTGTGAAAGAGGAAACTCACGAAAGAAGATTTTCATCTTAAAGTGAGAGACCAAGTTCAAAAATGTCACATTCACATGATCTATACGGGACAGACATGAGCTCCAATAGTCCGTACCGCAATAGCATCAGAGGACTGATCCAATCCCAGGAGCAGGAGAAACTAACTCTTCCGAGTACAAGCAGCAATGGACACTCAAGTAGCTTAGACTTTTGCGAGGACTCGAATTCCATCGAGTCCATTAATAGCACTACAATAAATACAGATACTACCGCCACAGCAAAGGACCTCCGACAACATGGAGGCTTTGCTGTTCCAACTGGTCTCAAAGTTGTCGCCCTTGTGTCAATGGTAAGTTTGTGACAGGGATTTGTCCCGTTGTAAAACATAACACAAATTTCGGCATTACGAAAATGAATAATTTGAAATTCTGATTTTTTTTGCAGTTGACTGCCATAACACTGATAGTTGCAAGCAGTTTCCTGTTATACAGATCGAATCAGACGCTGGTTGCATTTTTAAAAGCAGCTCCAGCAACGATATCGCTGCTAACTCAGGTGAACACGCTGTTCGGAGGAACTGCCTCAATCGTCGATGAAGTTCAGTCACAAGAGAAATACTTGAGGATACTCATCATGTGCAGTGCCATACTGATTGCGACTGGAGTTGTGCAACTGATTTGCAATTTGTGGTTCTTCTTCAGAATGAACGCACCCTGTGTTACTAGATGTATTTCGAAAACAGACGAATTTTTCTGTGGAAATTGATTGTATGCGACTGAAAGCGTTCTTACATTTTTATAAAAAAATATATTTGTCATGTGCATAACACCTTCGGTATAGAAATAGCATGAGCGTGACAAGCAGCGAGATTTTTATTGAAGGTATATACATTTATATCCTAAAACTTATATTGACACTTTACCATGCAATTGAACACACGCCATGCTAGGATTTTTGTGAGTTTGATGGTTTTTGCATAAAGCCAGTATAGTGTATGCAAAAATATCCATCAATTTACAGATATTGTGAATATATCTCGTTCAGCAATAGTAGAACATTTTGTATGTCCAGTAGTAGTCTTCCAGAGTTTTTCAATCAATTCTGTGTATTTTATAATAGAACGGCTAGTGAACTTTATACATTTATACTCAGATTAATTAGAGACTGAAAATGAGTTGCAATCAAGTTAGTTTTATACGGTATGAATGAATGGAAAATTCGAAAGGTTAAATAGAGTCTTTTCCTATGGTTCATGTGTGCAAGATGTGCAAAAGATTATTATCAGTATTTACTGAATACCAACGACATTGAATTTTTAATGAACACGATACGATATGCACAAATTGTAGCACTGACACATATATATTTGTATTCTTTTACTTTTTACTAAATGTATTTATTCTTCGTGTATTGAAATCATGTGTGTATTAGTTGCGCACACATACAAAAAATGTTTGTACTTATCTAATCGGTGAGGGCGACCTCAATCGTGAAACAGTCAGCGTCAAAGTTAAATGTGTGTCAAGATATGTGACCATTCTACGTCTAAGGAGATCGATATGTCTTCAGATCAAGGTAGGGATTAGTGTTTTGACGCATTTGTCAAAAACTTTGGAGTGATTTCGTTCATAGTTTATATAGACTATATGTACGCTGGATTTCTTTTAGGCTTGTGTATAATGATGATCGTAGATTGAATGGATTTCAGACAGAGGTATTAATTCATGCAATATATAGAGTTACAGCCATCCTAAACTTATTTATTGTAAGTTGTTTGAGAAAGTATTGAATTCTATGGACGTCCTTTGTAGTACTTATTAAAATGTATTATATATTGTGATTTGCATGCAAAACCCACGTCCTTGTTAAATCCGCTACGTATTTATACCGATATATTTTATATTTACGTATTTTAGTGAATAAAGACGATATTCCGAGGCCATATCCTACAAGATGATAATATGTTTCAACTGTTTCAAAAATGATCTTGTAATTCTTTTGCTAAAAAATTACGTAAGTCATCTATGATCATCTATGCTGGATGCTTCCAACTCCAACAGCTCCAAGTAAATCACAAACAGCTTTGTGGTGGATACACTTGGTGAGGATGTGAGTACATCAAGAGAGGAGTGAGGAACATGAATGCATCTTTCGCCGCTTTAGAAGAGGTATTCATCGTGCATTGGATACATGTGTGTTTTGGTTCGCCAACAATAAGTTTTGCATGTGGTGAATACATGCTTTGGTCCAGCTGAATTTACTGTCAAGGTAAAATCCACTTGCAGATTGGAACCAAAGTTAAATTGCAACCTCAATGTAGAAAAGGCCTACTTCACATTTTGCAACATAAACATAAATAGTAATACCAGTGAAAGTAAGGTACGAAGTCAACACGAATCTTACTTTCGGTAAAACAAATTGAAAATCGATCATGTTGTCCCTTCCATTAAGAGCGCCTTGTGTTGTTCAAGCGGCCGTCAAACATACCGCAACGGTAATAACAATTTAAACAAATCGAGTAGTAATAATTCGGTCTTGAAATATAGCCCTGTATGAACGGAGTATTTGATATCCACGTAAATAGGACGATAGAAGCAAGTTATAACTGCATCTTTCTGTTCTTAAACTGATGTCATAATATATTTTCAGATTATATTTCTACATGGCCTTGGGGATACTGGGTAATCTTCCACTCCACTAGTACATTCAAAATTTATGCATTGATGACGTTGACTTTGTGATTATCCCTTTTTATGCACAAGCCAAAGCTGGGCTGAAATTTTACCCTTGCTGCGACCGGCACATGCGAAAATAATATGTCCAAATGCGTAAGTTCAGATTGCCACATTTCACACAGCTTTCCAGATTCTAATCAAAGCAAAGTGGTCACATCTTTTTCATGTTGATGTATGTGGTTCATGGATAGAACAGTGCTATCCAAACGGTAACGCTGAACAATGGAATGGCAATGCCAGCTTGGTTTGACTTAAGGCCCCTTGACCAACCGAAGGATGAGCAGGGGATTAACAGCGCCGCAACAGCCATCACCGAAGTTATTCAGTCTGAGGTAAATATGTATTCATTTCATGTGTGAATGAGTAGGAAATTTTCCCATTTTTGGATTTTTAAGAAACAAGAATTATGTTTCGTTTTCCCGTAGGTAGATGCAGGAATACCGTTCAATCGAATAGTTCTGGGGGGCTTCAGTCAAGGTGGAGCAGTTGCTTTGTATACTGGGCTAACACTTCCACAAAAACTCGCTGGAGTTCTCGCCCTCTCCACCTGGTTGCCTATTACCAACTCCATTCCTTGGGAGAAAATACAAAAGCAAAGGATTTTGCAACTTCACGGAGACGAAGATGACATGGTCTCACTAGAACGGGCACAAAAGACTGGTGAAATGTTGAAACAGCATCTCAAAGATAGTATGAGTTTCAAGTGGTACAAGGGGCTTGGGCACACATTAGATTCAGAAGAAGAGCAAACCGATATACATAAGTTTTTCAAAGATGCATTACCTCCATTAGAGAGTAGTAAATTGTGAACTGACAATAAGAAAGACTAATTAGCTCAGAATTTCTGACTCTGTAAACGTTGTTGTGGTATATTATATTGTTTTAACGTGTAGAAAAATTCAGTTGTGCAAATTTTGCAAAAGAGATACTACTTGAAAAATGCCATAATAGATCTAGATATTGGAAATATAGTAAAAGAAATTGCCTAGTTATTGGATTATACTTGTATGGTGCTTACTTTTTCTTTGATTCCAACATCAAATATGTCCTCAGCCTGAAAGAAAGTAATTTAACCCTTTACATTGCCCATTTTACCTGCATACATACATAATATGACATTACGTTGAACAGGAAACGTAATTTCACAATTGGCACATACTCATACGATGTACAAGATACGATCTTGAATTTTGTAATTCAATACTCTCCATTGATTTTCAAACCATTTTGAAAGCATGAACGAATACCATCCCAAAATCAACATCGCCCGAAATCAATGTACAACCACAACCACCAGTGTTTTAACTTTTATCAAAATTATTATCAATAACCGACAGCTCTAAACATACAGCATAACATTTACAAGCTAGCCTTGAAAATGGTTCTGGTGTGAATGGTCTAATATGTGGAAGGAAGTTAGAAGCCGGCTCCACGCACGTGCATACAGAAACCAACGAACATATATGTACCTATAAACAACAGGTAGGAAGGAACCTAAGAACCTCCAACAAATAAGTATAGAACTCCACGACTCAAAAGAATTTTGCCTTTTTTCAACAATATGTACCATACATTGCTCAGGTATATTTAAGCATGACTTGCGTCGTGCATTTGGGCTGTGAATAAACTTACTTTTAGTACCAAGACACATGCTATGCAAAAGGTGACAACTGATGTGACAGATGAAAAATGTCTCCATGTAGTTCGTGCGCACATGCTCTGCTAGCTAGCAACTTTTCAGCTTTTAAACTTTGACGATACTTATTGCGACATAATATATTCACATTGAAGAAACTTGCATAAATGTTGAATGCTTCGTGTATATATGTGTATGTATGTAATCTTGGGTTGCATTTACACCTTAGTTCAAAGACTAGTTTAAGACGGCATCTTCATGGTGGCTTGCAGGTTAAGTTGACGTCAGTAGTTGTCAACGGGTTGAGCACTCATGACATAAATTTCGTATCTTTTTCCGTGTATTCCGCTCAGGTATTTTTGTGAATTTACAAAACTTCACTTTATTAGTGAACATTTGAAATAAAATCATGTTAAGCTCAATACATTCGTGGATGCAAACATTACCTGCTAAAACTATCGCGGCATGCACTATATCCGCATTTTCCGCGTCCTTTGCTGTCAAGAGGTACGCTTCCAGACTTTCACTCAAAGAACTGGAAAAGGATAGACAAAGTCGAGCTATTGTCATCACAGGATGTGATTCTGGACTAGGCTATGCTATGACCGCATGGGCAGCTTCGTTACAATATACCGTTCTAGCAGGATGTCTTCAACCAAATGGGGAAGGGGCCCAAACGTTGCGACGAAATTTTCCCAGCCATGTAAATGTGGTGGAACTAGACGTAACTAGTTCGAAGAGCCTTAAAAACTTCGAGATGGTCTGCAAGGATATGCTCGAACAACAAAAAGAGACAATTCGTAAGTACGTTTTGAGTACATTCTTCAGAGTGAAAGCTCGAGACACAAAATTGATTGTAAAATATTTTTATAGGTCTATGGGCAGTTATTGCTAATGCTGCAGTTTCTACGTTGGGGGAGTTCATGTGGTTGACGCCCGAGCAGTGTAAGATGCAAATGGATGTGAATTTTTGGGGCACAGTCAACTTCGTTTCCGAATTCAGATCACAAATATTCCATAACAAAGGTACTCACATACAGTTTTCTTATGTTATTTCATTAATCATGTACGAACGAACATTAAATAATTAACTAATCTTTCATCTCCTCCTGTTTATTAGCACGGGTAATTGTCATCAGCAGTGATTGTTCAAATCATCCACTCCCTTTCCTCTCAATTTACTGCGCTTCAAAAGCCGCTCTCGACACTTGGACTCGTTCATTAAGATTTGAAGTAGCAAAGTACGGAGTTCACGTCGTTTCCTACCATCCACGTATATACTGCATAGTTTTACAGCCTATTTAAACACCTCTTCGAACCGTAATAATGCATTAACGATTCCAATATTCCTTTTTTTGTATTTTGAACATAGGTGATTTTGCCCAAAAGTCAGGCTTGTTTTCAAATCTGACCTCTAATTATAATCAAATGACAAAACATATGAGTGAATCAGAGAAGAACTTTTATGGCGACTACTTCGACAAATTCATGCAGAGGAAACAGGAAGTTTTTAAATCAGCTCAGGGAGAACCAAGTGAAATTTTGGACAGCCAACATCATCGCAAAGATTTCACTTTCATGTTGGAAAAGAATATTGAGAACATTTCCATTTACAAGAATTTTTCTTGGTCAGAGAAAGTGTTCCACTTTCTTTACGACACCTTACCCCAACGACAGGTAGACAAGTTTGTTCTGGGTTTACTGAATCCTGACTCGCAAACGATTTTCTGGAAACCTCAGGTATAATTTGTTTTTATTAGTTCCGTGTAAGCATTAAGCATTTTGATGAATGTGAAATGATTTTGTCATTAAATTGCATAGTGCACAGAATGTGAATTCAATCTTATTTCTAGTACTCAAAAACATCCATTTTATTATTGACCGTTCTTTACTGAATTATGAATGACACCAATTAAATTTAACGCACCCGATTGTAGCTTAGAAAAGAATCACAGTCCGCAACCTGTAAACATATACATATGTAAAAACACATTAACCCAACACTTATTAATCCTATTATGTAGGTAAGTCCGTAAGTCCATTCAGGGGCACTATCTTATGTTACCCTTTTCCGGCGTGCATAAGGTCAAATGCGTCATTGATTTGAGGTAGGGGCAGTTCTCCAGTAACAAACTCATCAATAAGGAGCTTTCCATTCAAGTAGTCATCCACAAGTTTGGGTACAGAATCCCTGCTCTTCCAACCTCCAAATGCAGATCCTTTCCAAATGCGTCCAGTGACCTGAGAGAGAGAGATTATTAATGATCTCACAAATGAACTATATCATGTCCATGTATTTAAACAAACTTTTTCTTGAAGTCTATACCAGTTGAAATGGTCTGGTTGATATCTCTTGTCCAGCTCCTGCAACTCCTATGATAACACTTGTTCCCCAGCCTTTGTGGCAAGACTCAAGAGCGGCTCTCTGATAGTGGAAGGCGGAAGTATACAATTAGGGATGCAAGTTAGTACCCACACATATAATTGGAACTTGCAATAAATGTATGATTTGAAGCACAGATGCAGCAATGTTTTACCATCTACACTCGCGACGAATGAGGACTTACCATAGTTTTCACGTTACCAATACACTCAAACGTGTAGTCAAGTCCGCCATCAGTCATTTCAGTCAGAACTTCTTGGATTGGCTTGGAATGATCACTTGGGTTTACGAATTCATTACATCCAAATTTTGTAGCTGTATATTTAATAATATTATTATGATCAAGCTTTCAACGACACAGTGTAATCATGCAAAAGTGAAATGTGTGAAGCATGGAACACATACCAACTTTAAATTTGTCTGGATTAATGTCGATCCCGATTATTCTCGAGGCTCCAGCAGCTTTAGCCCCCATTGCCACAGCTAAACCAACCGCTCCCAATCCCCATATTGCTACTGATGAGCCCTTCTCAACTTGAGCAGTGTTGAGGGCTGCACCATATCCCGTGCTAATTCCACATCCCAGAAGACACACTTTACTCAAAGGCGCCTTTTCAGTGACCTTCGCCAAAGAGATTTCAGCGAGGACGGTGTACTCGGAAAACGTAGACGTTCCCATGAAATGGTAAAGAGCTTTCCCTTTGCAAGTAAATCTTGTAGTTCCATCCGGCATCACACCTTTGCCCTAGTACATAATCATAACCATCAAAGTTGGAATTTGGAATATATGCAGATATGCACATTACACAATATATTATGTTCGAAAAATGTGTTTTGAAACTGACTTGAATGCATTCGTATGTATCCCTTATATTCCTTACCTGGGTTGTACGAATTTTGCTGCAAAGGTTTGTCTTCGTTGACTTACAGAATTTACAATCGTAACATTGGGGGACATATACTGGCACAACATGATCCCCAGCTTTGAAGCTGGTCACTCCAACTCCAACACTTTCAACAATCCCACCACCCTCGTGTCCCAAAATGCAAGGGAAAGTTCCTTCAGGATCATGGCCGTCTAAAGTGTATGCGTCGGTGTGGCAGACGCCGGTTGCAGTGACTTTTATGCGAACTTCTCCTGCTCGCGGTGGCTCCACTGTAACCTCCTCGATTACAAGAGGCTTTTTAGCCTCCCATGCAACAGCAGCCCGGCATTTGATCGTCTAGATTTTAAAGCTTTGCTATGAAATGTTCATTATGAAAAATTAGGATAGGATTTCAACCGTAATTACCTGTCCAACAAAAGACATCTTTAAGTGATATACAGGAAATTTGAGTATGCACTCTTTCGGTAAATTTGGTACAAAGATTGAACCCTGGAACGACAACGTCTCATAAGAAATCACTTCAGCAAATGTTGACGGAATGTGTGTTTACGAGCAAAGTCAGTTCAAATCGAACAGTATTCATGTCTTTTTTACATCGGTAATGTCACTGTATCAAAGTATCATCTCATACATTAATATCATCACATGTCCACTCATTGGATGCATGAGTTTTAATACTATGGACTGCACTACATGGCAAGGTATGCGAATGTATCAAAACTTGATCATTTCAAAGTCTGTCACATGTGGCCGGCAATCCGGTACGGATTGGAATTCAATATAAGATAACCTTGAGTTGGATTAAAAACACTTCTATTTTCTTCCAAGTTTAAGTAACTATTTTATGCATATTACAGATACAACCTGTTTGAGAACTGAGAACATCTCTGTGAAAACACCGAAACTCATGTTACAATGTGGTGCATTTTTGTGTACTCACATTCTGACAATCTGGCAGGATAATTCAATGAATTATGGAAGCTTTCCAGCAAACTACACTTTACTTTGTTTACGAGGAAAGTTTTTAATTTTATCTTGAATGTTACATATACTTTTAATGCTAGTTTAACAGAAAGTATGCAGGGCTATACACATTCTGGGATAAAAACATGTGCAGGTCAGTTTTATGATATTTGCTTCATCTTCCCCTGACGTTGTTTATTATGTTTGTTGGAAAGTTACATTAATGTTTTATTTAGCCTGCAGCATCTATCAACAAACATAAAGAATGTTGCCGCATGTATTGGGAAAATATATAAAGTTAAATGCACTTACATAACCTATTAAAAATATCCACTCTTGTTACTTATGTCCGATTGTACACAAGTTCTTTGTAGAGGTTTATATGCAAGTTATATACAGATACATTGTGAATCTCTTGGAACATGAGAACCTTTTTGACGTAAATGTTTTTCTGGAGGCATTGCTCGTGTCATCCCAGTTGTTAAAACTGAGCAGATCATTCAAGCTGGGATTGGCCTGTTCCAGGGTTATGTTATGTTGCTTTTATTTTTCTCATCATAATCAGCTCTATATCAACTCGTAGCTCCTCTCACATATTTGTCAGTATATGCATATCTGCATGTTTGTGAAAATAAATTTTTTGAGCAACCTTTTTCATTTACAGATAAATTATACGAGAACATTTTACATGCAAATGTTTTTACAATTCATCTTTATTCATAATGGACTGGACCCATATACAATGTTCAAATAACATTTCAACGCAGCACGACCGCGAGCACACATTCACACAAGTTGACGAAAGAAATTGGTAATATTGCATTTATTATAGAGTCTTCACATCTTAAACTTTCAGTTTCGATCGATACATATGTAGTTAGTTGGTATGTACATACGTATGCGACCTTGATTTTGACAAAATTAACTGGTATTCACATAACCCAGGCCTACAAGTACGCAGTCCATAGTACGAAATTTGGAACGTTGGAAGTACATTGTGCCTTTTTACTTTTAACGATAGTCCTCATACTCGTCTCCTCTGATTCACTGAAGGTGTTTAAGTGGAACTTAAATTTTCCTTATTTATCACATCTCTCGTAATTATCAACTCAAGTTTCTACTACTGTCTAAATCAGTGCATAATAATAAAATCGCTGTAATAAATGTATGCAATAATAATTATCAAGAGTAGTTTTGACAATTTCTTTTTGATTGTGTAGTCGCACGTGTCCCTGAAATTGAGGTATCAGTTCAGTTCAGACAGAGACGCTCTGCATTCGTGACAGATTGAACGCGAACAAGCCGAGCGCATGTGTGGATAGTGTGGAACGAGCCGAGCTTCATTTCACCAAATCTTTATTTGACGAATGTGAAGAAGAGCTGTTGTGTTTTGTGGATAACTCAAAAGGTATGAAATTAATATTTTTTGCTTCTAATATGATTATGATATATTATGAAATAATATGCCATCCTAAATGCTGTAATAATATGCATTATATTTATCCCATTTTGTAATTTGCAAATGTATATCAGTAACCAGAGAAAGTACGTTGAGATCTAGTATCTGATATTTTTCAACCTGTTTCGTTGTGCGAAAAAGATGCACAAAAAGTAAATTGTGGATGTGCATGTGCACGTCTACAAAGTCAAATCCAATCCAAGGATGAAATCTCAGAGCACTTGTCTTCTTGTCTATAACTTGTTCATACATAGCAAATAGGCGCAAATAGGCAGTACGCATGTACAGCGTATGTGTGTGTACCGTGTTCTTTTAGCAGTGTTTTCTAAAACTAGCGGAGCATTGAATAGACGATGCATGTTGCATGCATGAAGTTGTTAGTATTGTAATTCGCTATTTCTCTGCAAAACTCCATCTGAACCACTTCATCAGCTGCGGTTTTCGGGATCTTGTCATCCTCGCAATCATAATAGATTTTTTTACCAGGTTATACACATCACCACAGCTAAATCGTGTTGTAGAGTGGTGGAGATTTTGCTATTTTGCTGATCTGATCGTAGTGGTTTGGTTAGAGGAACCACGCACAATGATTTTTTATAATTAAATTGTTTGGTAGGTGGTCTGCTACAAGTGACACGTGTCACCCAATTATAGGAATTGGACATTTGGACATCTCTATTTAGGAGTCAAGACGAGATCTTGTCCGTGCTGCTTTAAACTTTAGTTGCTAATTGAGTAAACTTGAGTATTTGCGTGGTTGACAAAAGAAGAAAAATGCGGAAGCTGCTGTTACTTTCATGCTCGACGGTCCATGGATCGGGATTTTTGGAGTATGCCAGAGAGTATATCAATGAATTTTTCACAAAGTAAGATTTTATTTTCCTCATGAACATTGTCTGAATGTGAATTTTTTACGAACTTAACTAATACTTGTCTTTCACTTTGTGTCTCGACAGAAATGGTGTGAAAAATGTGCTGTTTGTTCCATACGCTAATGTGGAATCCATGGAAGGATACACAGCGAAAGTACGAACTGAGCTCACTAAATGGGGTAGGGCTACCAGCACCTGCACGTTTCAGGGTTGCGATTTCTATTTGTTTCATTTCTTTTAATTTCCTAGTCCCTGTAAGGTCCCTGAAACTTATTGTATGTAAAGCTATATTATCATTATTGTTTTTTGCTGTTGCAGGCTTTGAGGTTACAGGACTGAATGAAGTTGCCAATCCTATTGATGCTGTGAATGCTGCCCAATGCATATTTATTGGTGGGGGAAACACATTTCTTCTACTCAAACGACTTCAGGAAGGGAAGCTTCTGGAGCCAATTAGAAAACGGGTTCTGGAGGTACAGAACGTTACACATATTAGAACATTGTAAATACAAAATATAATAATATGAAAATTCATGCAATTTATTTTCTGTCTTTAGGATGGCGTGCCATATTTAGGAAGCAGCGCTGGAACAAATGTATCTACAGTTAGTATTTGCACAACTAACGACATGCCTATTGTTCATTGTGAGTCATTCGATGCCTTGAGTTTGGTCCCCTTCAACATCAATCCTCATTACATCGACACTCCCGTTGAAACTAAGCACATGGGCGAAACCAGAGAGACGCGACTCAATGAATTCCACATGCTTCCTGATAGACCCCCCGTTTTGGGTCTTCGCGAAGGAACTTTCCTCCACGTTCGAGGAGATATTGCTACCGTTGGAGGAATAACTCCGGCTCGTCTCTTTATTCAGTACGTATAATAGTTATCTTACTAATCCGAATACTTGAAAAAATCATCCATGTTTTGGAATTAACGTATATAAACATTTTATACTTTTCAGGGGAAAAGAAACAACAGAAATACCAAGTGGCAGTGACTTGAGCTTCCTTTTAAAGAATTTATAAAGCGCAACTCATCCGGAGGCACTTTTATTTAAAAAACAATAGATTTAACGTGGATAAATACCACAACACATAGATTATTATAACTTTGTAGTTCAAAACATTTTAGATCGTAATTATACGAAATACTGGGCCATTTGAAGTGGAGACTGAATACAATTACTCTATAATTGCTCATTATAAGCAGGCCAGCCTCCTGCATTGTGATCATAATATGACAAGTCAGAAAAAAATGAGTGCTAAATTATATCTTTAAACTTTCAATAAAAAAGTCATACCAAATTACTTCTCGTGCCTTATTAACAGCCATCATCATCACATCAGAATTTCCAAACAAACATTTCATTTTTTACAAATTCATGAAAATGATTCTTGAAAACTTGTAAAGAAGTTCTCTGTTGGAGAGTCTCTGGAGAGTGCTCCGACTGCTGGAACGAAGTCAGTTGTAGAAAATGCAGTATAAAAGTTGTTCTCCGTGTGCCCCATCTACACAAATGCTTGGGTGATGCTTGGAGCTCTCCTCCAAGCTTTAGGTGTTGCGCTCCATTTTGAACTACTCTGATCGTTGTTGATGCTCTATCCCGGCTCTCTCTCTGCGTTCAATTACATTTTCGTGTTTATTGTTGTCGCAAATGATAAGTGCTTTTGTTTACCAATTACTTATCAAGCAGTGGTATTCGCAGTTAATTAGTGGACTAATGTACTGAGACAGTGACACAATCTGACTGGAGTGTACGTTGTATTTTGTACATAAAAGAGGTAAGCTGTTCCACTCATAGATATAACCAGAGATGAATAATGCTACGAAAAAACTGTGATCTGGACATTCCCAAACGATGTACCGTATTTCCTTGACGCCATGTATTTGTATCGGGTAATCCATAGAAAGACATGGCGTCTATACATTATCACTATTTTACTACAGCATTTCGATGGGATATTAGCAACCCTTGGTGACATGGTACACC